>JABUQX010069710.1:0-30348 GCA_015478945.1 Trachelipus rathkii | reverse complement strand
AAAAATATGATATTTGTTTTTTCCATATATTCACACTCTTCAAACATAAAATTATTAACATTATGAAACTGTGGTAAAGAAAACCAAAAGAAAACTGGCCCAGTTCAGAAACAATATTCCTTCAAAATAAGGGAATGGATGCCCTCGAAGCATGTCATAAACTCTATTACATAGTCTATAATTAATATCAGCGTATAGAACTTAGTTACATAGGCTATAGTTATTAACAAAATTTAAAGCCGAATCAATAAATTAGAGAGGAAAAAATTTTTTAAGACAGAATGAACCTGCTCCTCGACGATAGCAGCAACCTTCCCATCTTTTCGAATCACCGAGCTTTCTAGTGTAAAATTTATCAATTCCATGTAGTAGCGTGAAACTACTCGATCTTACGCTAACAGATTAAAAGCAAAAAATCTTAATAAAGTTTTAACTACATGGAAAAGTATAAAATTTAAAAAACTAAATGTAGAATTAGAGCCAGAGTTACTCAGATCACTATACATATAAATCAACCGGTATTTAAAGCAAAACACTAGGGATGAAGCAAAGCAACTGTTAAGAATTTATACAATATATATAATAATATATATATATAATAATATATATAATATATATATATATATAATATATATATATATAATATATATATATATATATATAATATATATATAATATATATAATCCATAGTAAGTGCCTCCAGAACCCCTACTGGGGCTTACATGCATCCGCTCGGGGGGCTCCTAATGACCAGAGCAACCAACAAAGTCACACCCAAACAGCACAACAACAGTATCGACAAATTAATGAAAATAAAAGACGAGAAAAATTTCACTCCTACAGGAAATCGCAACCACACCAACAGCGTCGCCGTTAAACAATGCACAGGAGGCTATACCACTTATTATTATCTTTCTCCAAAAAGAGAAGACTCTTGGCTAATGTGAAGGTATCCGCTTCATTCACTGGCTTTGAAAACTCGGAACTTATTAAAATCCATAAAGGGTGCTAGAAACCCTCTGGACCACCATGCACCGCTGCGGGCGGCTCCTGACTAAGAGCAACCAACCAAAGACAAGCAACGCAACATTGGCACAACAACAGTTGCGACAAATTAATGCAAAAATAAGACGAAGAAAACCCGTCGCGAGTAAATTTTTCTTCTCTATATATATATATATATATATAAATATAATATATATATAAATATATATATATATATATATTATAAATATATATATATATATATATATATATAATATATTTATATATATATATATATATAATAAATATATAGATATAATATAATTATATATATATAATATATATATATATATATAATATATATAAATATATATATATATAGTATAATATACAGGCTAATACATAGGTAGCATTTGAGCTCCTATCCAATATTTTGATCTTTTTAAAAAAAAATTTAAATAGTTAATGAGTTAAATAAATTACAATTTTATTTGAATGTAAAAAAGAAACTGATTATAAAATAAATTAAAGAAAAAACAATTTTACTTATAATAACCAATTATAATAATAAATTTCTTTCGAAATTCCTCCTACTCTGTTCTTAAGAGTTAAATTCTAAGCTATGGCCTACAAAGACTTCATATTCATATAATAAGTATCATACTAGCGCCAAGCTCATACCTTGCTGTACGAGGAAAAAAATACGAAAATTCGGAAACTTTCGTTCACCCAGTGAAATCGCATGAATAAATTTGAAAAAAAGAAATTTGAATATCTCTCTCTCTCTCTCTAATATATATATAATATTATAAATATTATATATATAATAAATATATAATATAATATAAAGATATATATATATATATATATAATAATATATATATAATAATAGATATATACATATATAATACGTACATAAGTTCTCTTACGTGTCAAAAGCATGGCAACAACAGGTTTTATTTGAAAAATCTTCAATTTAAATGTTTTATTAAATAAGAATTCTTATTACATTACTAAGTGATATTACCTTATAAAATAAAAAATTAAAATAGTGCAAATTAAAAATAAGACAGATTCTTATATTCTGAAAAATAGCATCACAACCATATCTCCTCACAACAACTTATTTAAAAATCTGAAGCCATCAATTCTTTCCACATTGCCAAAAGCAATAATTAATATATAGTATATATATATAAATAAATAATATATATATAATATATATTATATAATAATATATATACATATATATATAATATATATATATAAATTATATATATATAAATAATAACTGATTCTATTATATCTTCAAGTACCCACTGATATATATAATAATATATAATATATAATAATATATAATATATATAATATATATATTATAATTATAATATATTATTATATATATATATATATAAATTGGGTGATGAAATTAAGATAAAATACAACCTTAAAAGAAAATACAAATAGCATAAATATTTGGAGAGGGGAAGAAAGATACTATAATGGTAAGGAATTAAAGGAAAATGTTGAGCCAAAGAGTGTCAACTTTAGAAGTTAAATGCGCATTTTTCTTCATACAAAGAGGGCAAGAGGAAGAAGCAAATCTAAGATAACATTTTTTGAAAAATTTCAGAAAAGACGTGAGGAAGAGAAGCCAAAGATTATTGCAATTTCTACTGAGAAAGAATTTTTAGGGCACGAGAATAAATTTGCCCGTATTTTGGATGAAAATAAGCTGCAAAGGTTCTGTATCTTAATTGAAAATGAAGTAATCCTAAAGGCAGCGTCCCCTGTGGCATAATAGCACTAGAACAAGTATAGAGCTAAACCAAGGTTTTCTAGGTTTAAAAGGAAAGGATATGGAGTGTGACACTCCATGCCAGAGAGAATACGTTCGGCACTTGCCACACTCCGAGACCCTTTCCGCGGAACTAGTCATTCATGGTTTAAATCAAAAAGAAGTTGTCGTACTATGTACATCGAAGTGCACAAAACGTTCTCGCAGTGGGTGGTCTTTCTGCAAAAAGTCTGTGAGATAGAACAGAAAAAGAATAGATCCGAAAATCTGAGGAAGAAGGAATTTAACAGAATAAAGAGAGTTAGAGATTAGAAAAGGTCTAGAATGTTGGATTCATTCAAAGATATCAGAATACGTAGGAGCTTGCACTAAACTCTCTAGTCATTATGATTGAAAAGTGTAGCAAGTCACCAATTGTATCTGAGATTTAGAGGAGAGCAATGCCGAGGAACGTTGAAACACCAAAAATGAATGATTCAGGAGAAATTAAAAGAGAATTGTCTAATTTTGAGCCTAAATTAGTGAAGATAGGATATCAGTGATTAGCGGAGACAGATATACAGAACAGATGAAAATAGTGGTAGATTGACAGGTAGCGACATTAGCTAGATATTGGAAAACTCCAAATCAATACACGGGGAGCAAACATCGTTTGCACAACACATTGTCACACAAACGCCTTGGGGCTGAAAAATGAAGTAATATAGTAAGAATCAAACCCAGTAGAGTTTAAGCAGAAACTCGAACACCTATAGTTCGGTTAAAATCAAGAAATGGAACAACAACATATTTAAACATGACACAACTGCCTCGCTGAAAAGAAAGAAAATAGCAGTCAACAGATTAGAGTTTGAAGTCAGAACGCTCAAAAAAACCTAAGTTGTTAAGAATAAGAGATGAATTTAGAGAGAAAGTGATGTAAAAAATCAAAATAGATTTAAAACCGAGTAAGCTTACACAAATATGAGAAATGCAACCGTACATCAAAAACAGCAGCAATTCAGTGACGGCACCAACTTCATCACCGAGGCTGTCAATGACCTTTAATGGTAGAGATAGCTAATAAGGGTATTTTGGAAGCCTCCCTTAAAGGGTTATCCGAGACTAATCGTGGCTCCAATTGTCACATTTTTATTTCTTTAAAAGGAAGTGTAATTTGACATCTTTTAACTGTTGATATTAAGAGCGCTCCAAGTAAGAAAAATGTGGATATGAGCTCAAAATGATAAGAACAATTTGGCTACTGAGTGCCATGAAATGATTCTAGACTCCGTACAATTGCCCAAGTGGTAATCTCATCTCTTCGGGAGCCTTAGTCCTATCATATATAATTAATATAAAATAATATATAATATATATATAAAAGATAAATATATATATATATATATATATTATATATACTAATATATATACTATAATATATATCCGGTTCGGGCCGTGCGTGCCGTGCGCAAATTTGTCTGGCGGGCTGAGGTCGCTTCGCCGCGTGCGGTGCGTCCATTGGAAAAAGAGCCGGTGCGTGTGGTGCGTGCGTAATTGATACGGTGTCGGCCGTGCTGTCTCTACTCCCGGTGCGGAGCTGCGGTGCGCAAAAAATCCGGTGCTCGGCCAACACTACTTCCGCTTACCAACCGACTATCAATTCAATTCCTTTCCACATGACCAAAAAACCATCTCAACATACTTTATTTATTCTTTATCAATTCTCTCACACCTAGCACGCCCCTAGATTTCCAATACTGAACCACTTTGAACTTAGAATCTAATACTTCTATTCCAGACCATAGTCTCACTACTAACAAAACACAGGTAACCAACAACCCTCAGTAACCCTAGGGCCACTCAATACTTGTCCCTTTACATCACAACGATTAATTGCAACCAGACACCTTCTGCCATTCCACAACTTTCTACACACTCTGCATCATTCCTTCCCTTTCACCAAACATATACCCTAAATATGTAAACTCAAACACTGTTCCCAGCTGCTCACCATCTAACATAACTTCACACGAGACTGCCTCACTCACAACTATAACCTTACTCTTATCACGTTATTCAAACCCCTCCTTTACACACTCTGCCAAATTCTCTACCAATCCTCTCAAACTCTCTTAACATTTGCCACACAAAACCAAACATCGCAATAAAGAAATTATAGGCACCCTCCACTCATCTCCATCTCCAACACCATTTCCTGCCACCCCCACCTTAATTCTTTCATTACCCCAATCCATAATACAATTAATTACCAAGAGACTATAACACAACCCTCTCACTCCACTATTAATACTAAAACCAATCACTTTGACACCATTTATCTTTACACACCCTCACTATCGTCATACATACTTTTATTCCATCATTAAACCCTCTCACAACACCTGCCATAAAGCTCCTATTAACCCGTACATACCTTGCTTGCAAATCCATAAAAACCTAAATACAATTATTCTCCTTCTCCCTCATTTTCTCTTGCTTCAATGTAAAGGTTTGATCCACCCATCCTCACCACTCCTAAACGCACCTTGTCCTCACTAACAGTCCTCAGTCACATCCCCACTCTTTCTACCAAAATACCAGCATAATTCTTTCCCTACAACACTCAAACAAAACTAAATCCTTAAATTTCTACATTCCCTTTATCTCCCTACCATTGATAAGAGTACTATACGCTATAATTCAAAAATTGGTTAACTATTATCACCAATATATAAATATAGTAACACTCCTATATGCACCTTTATTCTCGCCTCTGCCAAAACTCACATTTCTCTCCTTCAGACATCGTCACTGACTCAATCACTTTCTTCCTATGTCTCCCACCGTCGTCCAAACACACTCGCCCACATATATTCAGCTTAACCAACGACATCATTCATCCTTTCCACATGACCAAACCATCTCAACCATAACCTTCATTTATTCTCTCATTTACCGCTCTTGACACCACACAGCTCTCTAATACTGTTCATTCCTCATTTTATCAATTCTTCTCACAGCCTAAGGCATGCCCTAAGATTCCATCTGACACATTAACTTAGATCTAATACTTCTATCCAGACCATATAGTCTCACTACTATAACAATAACACAGTAACAACATACCCTCATGTAAGACCAGCACACTCAAGACTTAGCCCTTTACATTCACAACATTAATTGCACCAGACACCTCCTGCCGGCGATTCACAAGTTGCCTACCCTACAACCTGCATCATCGCTCCCTCTCATCCAACACATACCTAAATTAGTTAAACTCAGACAACCTTGTTCATCTGACACAACTTCACACTCCCACTGAGGACTGTCCTCACTCACAACCATAACCTACTCTTATCTACTTACTTTCAAAACCCTCCTTTACACACCTGCCAAATCTCTCTACAATCCTCTCAAATTCTCTCAAATTCGCCACACAAAAAATCACCGCTATATAATAGTAGGCACCCTCCACTCATTTCCATTTCCACATCTAATTCTCATTTCTCCATCCCACCTCTAATTCGTTCATAAACCCCATCCAATACAAATTGGATAACCAAGGAGACATAACAACAACCCGCCTGACTCCGCATAATACCAAACCAATCATTTACACCATTACTTTAACATACGCCTCACTATCTCATACATATTTTATCCATCAGAAGCCTACCACCAACACCGTATATCACTAAAACCTCCATAAAGCTTCCCTATTAACCTATCAACGCCTGTTGCAAATCCATAAAACCTAAATACAATTTATTCGTCTTCTCCCTCATTTCTCAATCATTGGTTTCAATGTAAAGATTTATACCTCTCCTAAACGCAACCACCTTGTTCTTCACCAATCATGTCTTCAGTCACTCTACACACTCTTTCGAACACACCAGCAATATCTCCCTACAATACTCATATAAACTAATTCCCCTATAATTCTACAGATTCCCTTATCTCCCTTACCCTAATATAAGGTACATTACTGCTCTCCTCCATTCCCTTTGGACTATACCCTCCATAAGCCTTTTTACACAACTCAAATCCAATCAATACCTCTCGCCTCCGTTCTTGATCATTTCACCAGTACATTCATCTATAACTTGCAGATTTTACCATTCTTCAACTTTCTCACTCTACCTATACTTCCACCTACCTAAAACCTCATCCCAAAAAACCTATCTCGGCACCATCAAAAACCATCACACTTACATATCCACCTCTCTATTAATCCAATATTATGCAAACTTTCGAAGTGTCATATATATATATATAATAATATAATACTATATAATATATATATATATAAATAATATTATATATATAATATATATTACATATATAAATATATATATATATATATATAATAATATATATATATATAATATAATATATATATATATAATATAACTACTATATATTTTCCTCACCCGACCACCCTATCATGGAAAGCGGGGGGGCCACACCTCGCCCCAGTACCCCGCTGACACAGCTGTCTCCTCCAGGAGTTATGTTCAATGTGAGAATTTTTAACAGAGAAAGGAAGTGGAGAATCTTCCAGAAATTGCGTTATGTTTGACCAGATCTTGTCGTGGTTGTGTAAGTTGAATCTGTGTTGTGGCCCACTTAGCTTCTGAGGATGACTGACTAGTTTTGATAGCGATTGGAATTCTGTGCTATTCTGTGGGTTGTTAAAAGTTGTTTGGTGTCTCTTCTAAGTGGGTTTCGTTTGGTCCTGTGATTTTGGGGGATGTTGTGTTTGAGGGTTAAAATGTTGTCAGGATTGCTTTAACATAGGCTGTGAAGAATGGAATTTCCGAGTCCCTGGTGGTAGAGTAGGCAATGTCGGCTTGTTGGTTTTGGACCGTTTGTAAAGAATGTGTGCCTTCAGTCTAGGTGGGTGTGTTTATGGGGAGAATTTTGAATCTTCGGTGCAGTGTGAGTGCATTCCTTTATCATTAGACTTTTTTGTATTTGAGTTTTCTTTATTCTTAGTCAGTAATGGGATGCCAGTGGAAAGCATATTAGATCGGCGAATAATTGGTGTATGTATGGATGTCGTCATGTTTGGTGAAGTCTGTCCAGCGATTGGCCCCTTAATATATTAGTTCTTTAGCAATGTATTGTTATTTTATGGTTTTGAAGTAGAGGTTCAAGTTACTCCCGAGGATTGGAAGTTGGTAAAGGTTACAAGTTGTTTAGTAGGTTTGTTAGTGGCACCAAAGTTGCGCGTCGTGGTAATATTAATTGAAATTTTTTGCTGCAGTCGACATATTTTCTGTTACCATTGAATTTGATGATTATATGGGTCATTTGGCCGTGGTTTTAGGTCTGTGTATGGCTATGACTTCATCTGCGTAGGTGTTATATTTGCAATCTCGTAGAGGTTGTCGGTAGACCCTAAGGTAGGTGGAATATTGGGGATATTATGCGCCTGGGGTACTCCGTTGTGATGTATACTTTTCTGCATGAAGAATCTTTCTTACATCAATGCATACTTCTTCTTAATTTCTATAGGCCCCTGTTCTCTCTGTCTGCTCTACCATACATCGGTCTCCGTATGATCAATAGATGTAAATATGGTAGACTTGTATCATGTCCCTTGTGAGAAATCGCCTTTCCCCAACTCCTTCAGCCTCAGCCTCTCCTCATACTCTTACCCTCAAACCCAGAAAATAATCCTTGTTGCGTTGCACTCGCTCTAGCAATCTAAGTCTTTCTTTAAATCTACAGCACTATCAGCACTTGCCACAGGGAATCGACTCATTTCCGATCTGATCGACGTGCATGATTAATCCCACTGCATATCCTCTACTTACCTCACTATCAGGATGGATACTCTTACAAACTCGTCTCTTGTTAAAAGGCATGGCCTATTCATGTCGGACGTATTGGTGTAGAGCTGCTGCTGCAATACGACACACAATCCTGTACCGCAATGACAAGCAATCGGCTGATGTTGCACTTGAACTAAAACATCAGGATACGTCGATATCGAGTAAAATACCTTCAAGCCACTTCGCCTTAGGCTGTTTCCCCTGATTGGAACATGCTTGCGAACATTACGTCCTATTTCCTACGTGGTGTGAAAATTTACCTTTCATAATCGGTATTAGGAAAATTTAGGCCTTGGTACATCGCTATTTATGTTATTATTATTATAATACTAATTACCCTAGTACTATTAAGTATTTATTTTGAATTTAACTAAACACACTATTTTTTTTTTCTTAACATCCCTTTATTAACACTATTTTGTATCAATTTTTAGATATAAATGACTTTTTCTTCTCTCTTTTTCTTTTTTTGAAAGATTATTCATGATCTCATACAAACTATTTCGTTGTTGTAGTAACATATAAGATTTGCCACTTTAAATAATTATTCTTGTAGGTAAATGTTGTCTTTTTGGTACATTTAAATAATGGAATAAAATATAACTAACAAGTAATCTTATATTGTTCAGTAAGTTTATATATAACAAATTAAATTTATTGAATTTATTAAATATAGTCGTTAGATTCATTGTAATAGTACCTTTTATTATTAATTGCTCAATTTTCTTTATAAAATCCGTCTGAATTTTGGACTTTTTTTTTTTTCTTATTGTTGCTTATAAGGTTTTCACTTTTATTAAAGTCTATTGATTTGAGCAGTTGATATACGAACTCATTATTTGCATGCGTGTATTTTGAAAGTATTTATTTATTGTTATATCTACCTTTGTCTGTGTGTGTGTGTGTGGCGATCTAGAATTTGAAAATAGTTTTATGTAAAGTCTTTTCTCTCGGTTTAAACTTTGTGAAATAGTTTTAAGTATTCGTTCGTTTCGTTTCTTAATTTTTTATTTTTTAAACAAAATAGGTTTTAGCATTATCTGCTGGCATTGCAATAGCTACAATGATCCCTTCTGCAGGGATCCATTTGATAACACAACAGCAAACAAGAAGGACTGTAGATATGAGCCAGAATTGCCACATTTAAGAGGCGTTCCCGCGTCAATGTGCCGTAAAATCAGACAGAAAGGTAATCATAAATTTACTCTAAATCTTTTAATATTTAGATAATTTTTATATAGATATCTCGGATAAATTTTCGCTTTATTGAAAATTTTATTTATATATCTATACGGAATAGTTCTCATCAGTTATTTTTCTAAAGTATTCCTTTTTTTGTGGTAAAATTAAACTATTTTGGTTAACTCTTTAATGTCTTATCTATGCTGGTTATTGGTCTCTTAACAGAAAATGTTTGCAACATTTCTGACCTTTTTCCTTTACCTTAAATAATTTTCCTTATAATACCTTTTGTTTCTACACAGTAAATGGTCAGTGGAGATTTAAAAGAGACTGCGCACGGTTGGGAGAACCAGGAGTCGGTGGAGATGAAAGGTACTGTATATACCGAAGCGGAACATATAATATTCACATGGAATACTGCACATGTGATGATAAGGATGGGTGCAATACTGCAGCTTCACAATATCAAGTATCATCCCTCCTTGCTATTGGATTTCCTTTATTTTTCAGCGCTTTATATGCAACATATCATTGAATCAATTTGTCATATTTTTAGTTGCACAATTTTAATTAAAAAAAATTTAAATTTTATTTGATAGGTTGTTAAGTGTTATCTAAAGCGGTCTTTGTTGCTGTAACTTGGTGTTGCACAAATATTTTAAAATTTAGGTTAGTTCATCATTTGTTTTAGAAACTGACAGTATTACAGTTACTGTTTATATTTTATGGGTATGTTGAAGGAAGGGCATTTGTGTCATTACTTTACAGGAGCATTCGTATACCAAAAGTTTATATTGAAATCTTTCCCATTTATATCACAAGAGTCCATAAAGTGCTTTAATACTGTGTTTATATGATAAGAATTTTAATGTTGTTTTAAGAAAGTAGTATTAAGAGATTATGTACATATAAGAGTCCTTCTTTCCCAGCTAATGTAATATTGACACTCATCTTGTTTAGTGATTCTTATCTCTGAAAAGTTTTAAAGTAATTATAATAAATATAATTTCCAGTATAGTATACTTTGTAGCTATACTTTCTAGTATACTATATTATACTATGTATCTAATGAATTCTTAAGTTACTTTGTAGTTAATGATGTTTAGCAATTTGTTAGAATAGTTAAGATCAGTTGTTTATATTTTTATTTAAATGAAGTTGTAAATTATTATTGTTGTGTAATAACAGTGTGATGTTATTTGATCACTATTAATAGTATTAGAAGTATATTTTTGTAGAAGAGGCTGTGGGAAACAAGTACATAATTTTAGACTAGAAACTCATGGCTACGATGTAATGTCATGAATCTCATTTGAGCAAAAAAAGTATTAGTATAAATTCTTATAATAGGAATTCTTGAAAAGGAATCGTTGATAAATTTGAGATCAATAAATTTAAAATTTGTTATTGGTTTTTTGTTACTTTTAGGAGTTTGTTATTAATGTTGGTTTTAAAATTAATCCTAATATATTTGTTATTTTTAGTCTTATAGTGTTATTAAAAGTTGTGTATTTAAATATATTAATTAATTGAAAGTTTAGATCTCGTTATCATCATCCATATGGGGGAGAGATTTTACAGTTTAGTAGGTAGAGGAGTAGATCTAATTTTCTCAAACCATAGCTATAGTACATAAAACCTTAGGATATATTCAATTGTAGACCTAGATATTTTCATGTGTTCACTCGATTTATATAGTAAGAGCATTCTCACTGTGTTCCATTTCATTGATTTTTTTTTAATTACCTAATAGAGACCTAATCTAAAAGTAATTTTATTTAAATTCTTTTTGTTAGTGACTAATGTAGAAGTTAGGAATCGTTGATTACTAAATTTAATTGATGAAGCCTTAAGGATATAATTGTGCCAATTGAAACACTATGAAAACTTGTATAAAGGTCTATTTTGTAATTTTATAAAGAAAGTTTATTGTATAGAATTAATATTAAATGGTAAGTCATATGTAATTTTCTTTTTCCTGTGTGTGCAGTTTAAATCATCATCACCTGGATTCCCTAGAACTGGGGGTGGGGTGCGCAAACGTGCACCAGGAATCCGAAACAGGAATGAACATTTTTAGGGCATAAATAAGCAGTAGCGGAACCCCACCCTAGTTGTCACTGTCCTTTTAATCACCTCTTACTACACGCAGAACTTACGTTGCGGAAATTTTATCCTACACAAGAATACGTAGTTTAGTTTAAGTATTTAGATTAATATATTTCATTTGCACTTAGTATTAGATTTAAATTTATCACTAAAAATAAATTTTAAGACTTGAATAAAAATGTTATACCACAAGGAATGCTTACTTGCCCTGTCAGCATATGCGAGAGTTCAAATTTAAAACTAAGGAGAATCTGATTAAAAACTTATAAAATTAAAGAAAATGTATAATTTTATCGTATGAAATTAGATAGAAAAGAAAATTGCATGGTGCTTTACCAAGGTAACATTTCAGCCCGCATTAGTAAAATGTGCTTTCATTATTTAATTAAAGGGCAAGTTATGATTCACTAAAACATTTTGGGGGGCTCCTCCCGAAATTGGAAATTCTAATTTTCTTAATTTTCAGCAGATTTGCACCAAAGAAAAAGCAAAATGCAACTTTCTCTAACCTCTAAAGCGTCGATTTTGGGTGTTTTTCTGTTTCTTGATTTGCAATGTATTTTCATTTGAAAACCTTTCTGATGTTTTTCAGAGTTCACCACCTACAAGTTTTGTCAAAATGACTCGAAACTTCACTATACAAAGATTGGTATATTACATCTACAATTATTATCCAGGTTTTTGATATCTGAAATCAAATTCCAGTAATGCTAATACATAACACTTGAAATCGACGTTTTAGGGGGTGAAAAAAAAAACATTTTGCTTTATATTTGGTACAAATTGATGAAGATTTAAGAAAATTCTAAGCATATACAATTTTGGAAAACTTCGATATTTCAAAATCGTAACCAGCCCTAAAACGAGAAATTTTTGCCCATTAAAAATTGAGAGATTAGCATTTTAGTTGAAAAAAAATAACTGAAACAATGTAAATCTTAAAACCAGTTACATGCTTGTACGGAGAGTGCTCTCAAGGCTATTCGCTCTCATTTCACTAGAAATTGTCGGCACAAAAAAGTAAAATTCTTTCGAAAACTATCACATTAGCTACTCCAACTTTTTTAGCTGTGGAATATTATACCGGTTTATTTTTACATTTTTTAAAAGTGTACAGTAGAGTTTCAAGACTTTTGGTCGGGATAATTATTTGCTTAAATTTTTCCGGTGCTCATTTGGATAATGTTGTTTGTAAGCAATCCTCTTACTCTTGGCCTTTGGATGGACTACATTTATCACTTTTTCTTTATAAATGGTTATAAGTATTTATTATAAAACTTTCAAGAGGATAGTTCTAATGGGTACGCTTTTAAATATATTCTGTCATACGAGTGTGAGTTAGTGTGCTGTCATCAGATATTATGTAATAATTATAGTATAATAATTGGCATGAAGTGGTAGCTCTGTCCCTGTAAAGTCGTTGAGGAAGAGCAAGTTTGATTCCAAATAGTTTACAAAATAAGGTTTACATTGAAAAGTATCACATTTTCTAATGGGTTATGATAGCGCAGGCTACATTAGCATTGCAGCTGCCATTTCCTAAACAGAAATTTCGCTTCGTACAACAGATATAATGATGCCTCTAAGTGTATATTTTGGTAAAGAAAAAACATCCTACCGAAGAAAGTAAAGTATTTTAACGATTGCATATGTCAAACCGCGTCATCAGAGTCGCAATTTATCCCATTTACAATCCCATCACTGGCTTCTTGATAGAATTGCTTGGGCCGAGTGCATCTCCTCTTAGACTTTGGTTCACTATCCTCAAGCTAAAATAGAGTCAATTTTCTTCTTCTTCTAAAATGGTATTTAAAAATATTTATTATAACTAGTTTGTAAATTATTTCTTAAAATATTTTTTGTTTAAACCTTAAAATATAACTGACTAATATAGGTGTATATATATATACTGCCTTGTGGCGCAGGAGGTGATGAGTCGCTACACGCTCTCATAACAGTGGACGCTGGCAATCTTCTCCGTCGGTAGCAGTTGGAGTTTATCTACCTGGGGCAAGAATTAAAACGACTGCGAACAGGATGGTTACGCTGGTTGGATAGCCGGCCTTAAAGTTCGATTTCCTGTGTTACCCTCTGCATAGGGATAAAGCACGTTAAAAGGTAATATATATATATATATATTATATATATATATAGCTATATAGAATATTATATTTATATATATAAATATATTATATAAGTATATATACGATAAAGACGTATAAATAGGTATATATATATTATATATATATATATATATAAGATATAGTGAATGTGTGTGGGTTTGATGGTGCAAGAACAAAATAGGTATTTTTGGGGAGGAGGTAATGGGTAGAGGTAGAAAGTGAAGAATGGTAAATCGCAGGTATAGATGAAATTACTAGTGAAATGATAGAGACAGCGAGGCGAGATGGTGATTGATTGGATTTGGAAGTTGTGTACATAAAGGCGTTATTGGAGGGTATATGTCCAAGGGATTGAAGGAGATTGTGATAGCACCTTATATAAGGGTAAGTGTGATAATAGGGGAACTATAGAAACTATGAGAGAAATAGTTTTATTGAGTGTTGTAGGAAGGGTATAATGCTAGTATTTTGGTCGAAAGAGTGCGTCGAGTGACTGAAGGACTGATTGGTGAAGAACAAGGTGTGTTTTAAAGGTGGTAGAGGAGTGTGGATCAAATTTACATTGAACAAATGATTGAGAAATTGAGGGAAAAGAAAAATGTATTTAGTTTTATGGATTTGCACAGGCGTATGATAGAGTTAATAGCAAGGTCTGTGGCGGGTGTTAATGTATATGTGTTGAGGGTAGGTTCTGAATGTAATCAAAAGTAACTATGTCGGTAGTGAAGGGTGTGTAAGAATTAATTGTGTAATGGTGATTGGTTAGGATTAATAGCGGGGTGAGACAGGGTTGTGTTATGTCTCCTTGGTTGTTCAATTTGTATATGGATGGGGTATGAAAGAATTCGAGGTTTGGATGGCAGGAAATTATATATATGAGAGGAGATGAGTGGAGGGTGCCCCTACTAATTAATATGCGGATGATTTTGTTCTGTGTGGGCGAAATCTGAAGAGAGTTTTGAGAGGATTAGTATAGAGATTTGCAGGGTGTGTAAAAGGACGGGTTTTGAAGTAAACGTGGATAAGAGTCAAGGTTATGGTTGTGAGTGAGGACACTCTCAGTGTGTAGTTATGTTAGATGGTGAGCAGTGGAACAGTGTCTGTTTAATTATTTAGGGTAATATGTTGGATGGAGAAGGGAACGGACTGATGCAGATGTAGTAAGGAAAGTTTGTGAATGGCAGGAAGGTGGCTTGGTAGCAATTAAATCGTTGGTGAATGTAAAGGGACTAGTCTTGATTGCGCTAGGTCTTACATGAGAGGTATGTTGTTACCTGTGTTATTGTATAAGTAGTGAGACTAATGGTCTGGAATAAGAAAGTATAGATCTAAAGTTCAATGTGTTCAGTGGACAATCTTAGGGGTCGTGTTCAGGGTGTGAGAAGAATTGATAAAGATAGGAATGAACGTATTAGAAGAATGGTGTTGGGTGTGGAAGAAGGGGTAAATGAGAGAATAAATGTATTTAAGAGTGTTTGAGATGGTTTGGTCATATGGAAAGGATAAATGATAGTCGGTTTTTAAGCGGAGGTGAGTGTGTTGGGACCGACCGGCTGGGAGACCGAAGAAAAGTGGATTGAGTCAGTAAACGAATGTTGAAGGAGAGAATGTGAGTTTGGTAGACGGCGAGAAGAAAGGTGTTAGCGGAGTGAATGGCGGGGATTGTGAGGGGGTATTGTGGCCCACCTGGGCAAGGGATGAACCTTTACCTTGACGATCTACTAGTGAGGGTCCATCGTTGTCCCATGAAGCTTTAGGGTGGTTTTCTGACTAGCGATGAGTTCTCACTAATTAATGGTAGTGAGGGGGCGGTAAGGACTGGGTTTTTCTTTTAGACTTATGTCATTTCTTCTACTGCTTTTCCTTTTCGATGCAAGCTACGCACCTTACTGTCCATTCTTAGGGAAAATTAAGAAGGAAGATAAAGAAAAGAAAGATTATTATTTTCCTCCTTCTTCCTCCAAGACTGGGGGGTTAGGTGCCGTGACATGCATGGAAAAAGAAAAGTGTAAAATAATATGACAGAAAAGAAAGCCCAGCCTTAACGCGCCCTCTATACCTATTAGTGAGAATCGTCGCAGTCAGAAAATCACCTAGAGCTTCATGGGACCGCGACGGACCCTCACTATGGCTATCGTCAAGTGTAGGGTTCATCCCTGGCCTAGTTTCCTACGCATACCCCCTCACAAAACCCTCGTTCACTACCTATTGTGCACTTTATTCTGCTTGCCTAACTCAACACCTCTCTCCTTCTCAGACATTCGTTCACCGACTCAATCCACTTTTTTCTTCGGTCTTGCAGTCGCTCGATTCCCAGCACACTCACTCCTATACATCCGCTTAACAGCCGACTGTCATTCATTTTCACATGAGAAAACCATCTCAACGTACTTTCATTTGATTTCTCATTTATCCTTTCTTTCTTCACACCATGTAACTTCTCTAATACGTTCATTCTCATTTTTATCAATTCTTTTCACCCTAAAAGCTTTCCATCTCGCATCTGAACACGTGAACTTTAGATCTATCCTTCTTATTCCATAGTCCTCACTACTATACATTAAACAGGTAACAACATTCCTCATGTAAACCTAGCGCACTCAGACTTAGTCCTTTTATTCCACCAACGATTAAATTGCACAAGCCACCTTCCTACACAGCTCTGCATATCGCGTTCCCTTTCATCCAACATACATCCTAAATATTTACACTCTGATATCCATTTTATATATTCTTCTCACATCTAACACGTCCCCTAAGATTGTTCCATCTGACACATTGTACTTTAGATCAATACCTCTTATTCCAGACATAGTCTTATTACTAATAGTCTTAACACATGTAACAAACCCTCAATGTACGACCCTAGCGCCTCAAGGGTTAGTCCCTTACATCCACCAAGAATTTATTGCACCAGCCACCTTCCTAGCCATCACAACTTTCCTACTACAACACTGCATCATCCCCGTTCTCTATTCATCCAACATATCTCCTAAATATTTAAGCTCAGACACTTGTTCCAGCCTCTCACCATCTAACATAACTTCACACCAAGGCCTGTCCTCACTCACAGCAATAACCTTAGCTCTATCTACGCTTTACTTTCAAACCCCTTTTTTTACACACCATGCCAAATTCCTCTACCAATCTCTCAAAATTCAAACTCTTTCAGATTCGCCACACAAAACGCAAATCATGCGCATAATAAAATGGTAGGGCAGCCTCCGCTCTTCTTCTTCTTCTCCGGTCAATCAAACCACTATCTCCTGCCACGAGAGAACCCACCTAATGAATTCCTTTCATAACACCATCATATACAGAATTTGAATAGAACAAAGGAGACAAATACGACATCCCTCGCGATCAGTGCTCCCGCTTATTGTACTTGAGCACCTAATCACTTTTCGACTCCCATTTATTCTTACATGGGCTTCACATATTTAAATTTGCTAATTTTTTATATCCATTCGAAAAGGCTCCTACCATAAGCACCTGCCATAGAGTTCCTCCTTTAAGCTTATCAATAAACGCCTGTTATGAAGAATGCACAAAAACCTGAATTCTTTCTCTCTTCGAATTTTCTCTTTGTTTACAATGTAAAGATTTTGATCCAACACGAATCGTATCGTACAGTTCTTTAGAGAACTCACTTTGATTCTTCACACATACATGCCCTTCAGTACTTAAACGCTCTTGACGACAAAATACCGAGCATATATTTGCCGAACAATCACTCGACATTAGGAAGTAGGATTCCCACTATAATTCTATAGTTACCTTTTCTGCACTTACCCTTATCTATGCGGTAATATTGTTGCTATTCGCAGCTCAATCCTCGATAACTATAACTCTCCAGTAAACGCTTGTTGTTACGACGCAGACTTCAAAATCCAATCTAATCACCATCACGCCTCCGTTCTTGATCATTTCACAAGTGACATGCAGGATTCCCCAGATTCTTCGAACTTTGTTCACTGCTATCCATCATACCGGGTGTCCTCCTTAAACTAACGACCAATCATGCCGCAAATGTAACTATTCTTCTTTCGACCGATCAATACACACACACATTCACTATCACCTCTTCATTACTAGCGCCAATGTTGCGAGATTTTCAGGACGTGGTTCCCATCCACAGGACTCCCCCTTATACATCCATTTCAATCATTTTACGAATTGGCCCGCAAAAAGACTCGCTAAAATGCTCCCACGAGCCTCCATATTCATTAAGTTCTACGACGATATTACCGCTTATTCATTCTTAACCTTTCGCGCTCCTATTCCGTTCCAGAGGAGCTTCCTATTCCCATGTAAGCTCCCCATGTCAATACTCCTTAAGCCAAACCTGTTCCATATACTTTCTTAATTTTTTGCTTACTACTGTATAATCTTTTAATATTCCAACTCTTTCTTTGGAAAAC
Organism: Trachelipus rathkii; assembly: GCA_015478945.1. Classification (NCBI taxonomy): domain Eukaryota; kingdom Metazoa; phylum Arthropoda; class Malacostraca; order Isopoda; family Trachelipodidae; genus Trachelipus; species Trachelipus rathkii. The sequence continues at coordinate 11,911 of JABUQX010069710.1, read as the reverse complement.
TCATCAAGTTGGGCTTTAGTACATTCATACACGCTTCTTTTTTATTTTTAACCGCTTGGCAATCACCTATCTTAATGTACAGAGACAGAACCACGTGCAACTGTTGACATTCACTTAGCTTCTACTTTAGACATCAGTTGGATACTTCTTTTGCGCTAGCGAACAACTCGTTTCCTTCATATTGCTGCCCTGGATTTGTTGTTTTCAAACTTGTGTCACAGTCAAACTGATTTACTCTGAAGCGCTCGCCTTAAATACTTATCCTTATTACTCTTGTTCACTTAACTTCTCAGCCTTCTTAATTCTACCCATTCCTTCCTTATCACTTCTCTCCATTCAAGCCCCCACTAACTTAATTCTTACCATAAAACATACATCATGAACCGATAATCCATCTATTACCACGCCTCACTGATTTACACATCCAAACACATACTTCAACAATCTCTTTCTAATAATCGCAACACAAAATCCATCTATAGCTTTTTCACTTCGATACCATCTAGTATACTTATGATACTCTTGTTGTTTAAATTAAGCTATTACTTACGACACATACCATCTCTCTCTTGCACAGAATCATCACCTTCCCTACCACTCTCATTTTCTCTCGCAACACCACAAAAGCCACCTGTTATATCCATTCCTTTTTTGATCATACTTATGCAACTATTGTAGGTCACTCGACACAATCAATTTGTAGCGCCTACTCTTCCCATACAAAACATCATTTTGATTATCGCGAAAAATTCGCACTCTGTCAACATTGCCCTAGATGGGATTATACGTGTCACAACCACACACCCTTGAACTTTTCAACTTAAATTTAACGCATTGAGAATCTAGTAAACTTCACACAGCAACAAAATTACATATGCTCTGAGCCACAATCATCTCAGAAAATATGCAACTCTTCTCTCTCCCTCTCATTCTTTCTTACCAGCACATAATATTTCACATCACAAGCACTCTTTTCACCGTTTCCTTTTATCTTTGTTCAGTCACAGCGAGCAAATCAAAGTTTGCCCTTTCTATAATAACATTCAATCATATCTCATCCTCACTTTCCTTTCTCCACATTTTATTGCTCTGACCATTCTGTATCCATATGAATTCATTATACATTTTTTGCGAAAGATATATAGGCCGCTTGCGGCGATCCAGAGCTTTCTCCGAAGCATAGCATTGGCATTCCTGGCAAGAAATTACTGGTAGTGGGCAGCCAACCTAAACTAATCACCGTCAGTTTAAGTGTGCCTCTACTACACGCAGCACATAGCGATGTGCATTCTTTCTTCCGCCCCACACAATAGGGATAATAAGGGATAGGGATAGTCTGCAGTGTTGTCTAGAGAGGGGTGTTGGGATATAGTGTAAGTGTATATGATTGGATAAAAGGTGGCGCATGTAAGATTCTGAAGGATTAGTTGTGTAATTATATATATATATATATATAGTATTAGGTTTAACTCGCTTATGTTATGATATATATCACTCACTACTCACTCACACTCACATGGTAGTATATTATAACTATATATAATATAGTTTAGTGTATAATATATATTATAAGTATAATATATATGAATACTACCTACTATAATATGTGTGTGTGTGTGTGTGTGTGTTTTATTTATAACAAATGATGTTTACCTGGTGGGGTTGTGTTTGTGTGATTGTGTGTTATGTCGTTGTGGAGTGGAGTATACGACTATGGCAGAGTCCAATTGTTTTTGAAAGGGTAGCGACGGGGGAGATGGGAACCAGTGTTTGATGTATTCTAAGTCGAGGTTTGTTCGTGCACCTGGCTTTTTAGGAGTAAAGCTGAGGCATAGTCGGGGGAAAATTGCCTCATGATGAAGTAGGAAGGAACTAAAGTAGTATGAGTGGATGGAGAGTCCCTTGGGCAACGATCTTAACGAATTTGTAAAGGAAGCGGCGGCGGCTTCGCATTGCGCTGTCGTGTGACACCATAGTTTCTAGTTGAGGGGGGGGGGCAAGAAGATTTTGAAGTTTTTGGTCCAGGTCAGCGCAAAATACTTGCGGTTCATGCCACTTGCCGATGCCCCGCCTCCCCCCGTCATGCTTTGATGGACAACATACCTTTTGCCTTTTCAAACTTTAAATTAAACAAAATTCGCACCATAAAAGCTATCTAGTGCCAATGTCACTACATGAAAAAATCCACCAATCCTTTCTAATCCCGCCCCGCTCATTTATAATAAATACGACAACACGCATTTCACGGACCAATACTCCCTGCACTTCACCTTTTCCTTTCATCTTTTTTTGTTTCAGTCACGCGAGAAAATCAAGATTTACCTTTTCTAACTCCTAAATACACATCCATCACTATCTCTCCTCTTCTAGTCGAAAACATTTTTCCTTTAATATCAATTGATACCCAGAACAACAAACGATTCATTAAATTTTCGAACGAAAAGATACATGGTGGCTTAAAGTCCCGATCACGACCATGTCGAGGCCCTGCAATATCATACCTACTTAAGAGATAAGTGGTGTGGCAGCTAACCCAACTACCACTCTGTCTCTTATATTATATATATATATATATATATATATATATATCTTATATATATATATATATATATATATATATATATATATATATGATTATATTTATATATTTATTATATATTTATATCATTAATATATAATATATATAATTTTATAACTAAATTATATTACGGTCACATGGTCTATTTTTTTTCTCCCTGTCTCTACCCTTTCTTTTTTCTAGTATATTCATATGAAATTATCGAGACCTTTATTAGGCCAAACTTTATTTTTGAATTGATGATTTGTTTAACCACTTTCAGTTCCCTTTCTTATGTCCAATTTGTGTTTATTTGTATGGGACTAACATTGAAGCAACTCCACCCTGGCAAAAATGAGTAAACATCTTGAGTGGTCAGCTGCCCTCAAGCACTTGCAGCTGTGGTACCTATAGAATGAGGAGACGATCCAATATCGCATCGGAAGATAGAAGACTCAAGATGAAATTGGAAAGTAACAGCACAGTATTCATTAACAGCCTTATTGGAACATTTTGAATTGACCCGCTGATCAAATAAAAACAGCAGCCCCCCACCACCAGATATGACAGCAGTTATTCATACACAGGCGGGATGAGACCCCTTGTAATAGTTGGAGTAAGCGAGAAGAGGGAAAAACAGTCATGACAGCGCTAAACAGAATCTCCGCAGCTTCTTTGAGGGCACTCGTAGCGATTGTGATGTAAGGTTTCAGTCCAAGATTGTTGTTTATAGTTGTTAACAGGAAAAGAAGAGGAGGTCGCATGAAAGGGATTGGAAAGTTAGAAGGTGTCGCTTTGAGAGGGAGATTTGTTTAAGTTGGGTTTTTAAAGAATTGAATTTCCCATGATTACCCGGAAATCTATCCAGATCAGCGAAAATAGAATTGGAAAGATTAAGACGAGAGGCATTCTAGAAGCAAAAGTATGGGCAAATTTGAAATGAGTTGAAGAATGGACATGGTCGATCATCTGAAATGATTGAGTTGATAAGCCGAGCTGAGAAGATCAATTTACATGAAAAGGACAGGAATAGAGTAGGATGATAAGAACAGAAACCCTGAAGACACTACTATTGACATGGAAGGAGGAAAAAAGTCGCGTCCATGGCACAAACAGCTGATATTGAGACACATTTGCAAAGAAACATAGACCAGAAGTAGGGCAAAGAGAAGGAGAAAGCCCAAAGGAGGGGAGCTTGGAAAGTAAAGTGACGCAATGCCCATACTCTGTCATAATAATATATATATATATATATATATATATATATATATATATATATATATATATTAATATTTAATATATTATAATATATATATATCTATATATTATATAATCATATATATATAATATAAATATATATATATATATTATATATATATATATATATATATACTATATATATAATATATATAATATATATATATAATAATATATATATAATATATATTATATATATCTATATATATATATTATATATATATACCTATATTATATATATAATATTATAGTATATATATATAATATACTCTATATATATTTCCTGACAAATAAAACAGTTTTAACTAACACCCTCTCAGATTTTTATGAAAATTGGAAGTATGGGTAGAATTTTGGCTGTAACCACGAATCTGAAATCCGTTTTTCAATATGTTTGATTAGAACAAAGTTTATGATACTTGAAAATTTGGGGGTTTTGGCAATCCCCCCAAATTCAAGACTAAGTATCTCATCAATATTTAACTCAGAAGGTTGAAAAAAAAAGCCATTCACAATTTTTTTAGCTCTTTTAATAATGATTAAGTCATACAAATAAAATTATTTAATTTATTAAGTAAATTACTGCCATTTTAATTTTTAATTTGGGGGAGGTGACCCCGCGGCTATTCCCAAATATGTAATTTCCCCTCCCGCTTATAAATTACCTGCTCTTAGGTGAACTATTATTTTTGTATATTTACGTAATAATTTCAATCGTTCCACAACAATATTTATTTTTATAATTATTTTATATATATAAAATAAGCTTTGTACTTCATGACAACATTTGCACAAGTTATAAAATATATATATGAATTGTTTTAAATGTTTTTATTTTTTCTCTTTTTTCAGGCTTTGTAATGTTAATTTAGTTTCAATTTCCAATAATTATTTTAATTTAAAGAGATTTAGTTTTATTCTGCAAAGAATATAACTTCTATTCAATAATTTTAACATTTGCAAATTATGGAAATGCATGTGCAACCCTTTTCTTAAACATAAGAAAGCATAAACTTGGCCAACGTTTCTTTCACAAGTGACATGAAAAGCAAATTTGACACTGAAATACATTGGAAAATGAGAAATATGTATGCACTAATTGCTTCAACAAAATAAGCAAACTTCCAATAAAAACAAAACTAGAGAGAGAAAACTCTGCAACAAGTAGCAGCAGCTCCAGTGTAGAACATTCTGAGGAAGTAACTGAAGAATATTCCAGCCTTGACGATACAAATGAAATGCTTCAAAATTTGTTTGTTTCTCCTTGAAATCATAAGAAAAATTTTCTTTCACATTATATATTAATTTATATTCTAATTAATACTTTCAGTTCATTTAAGATTTTTATTAAATTAATCACATTCAATTGAACCATCATGCAATTTATGATTATTTACATTCACAACAAAAAAACTTTAATAAAAAATAATATAAAGTCTATATATATTTTGTTTTTTCCACAATTTGCAAGTAATATTTGATCAATTATGCTGTTTTGTATGAATTTGTTAATTAGGTTTTTACAATTTACTTCAAATGGTTTCTGTGAGAAAAAAACAAAAAACAAAGTGTCATTTGAACAAGAAATTCCCTTAGATGAGTGCAAGCCTTCAGAATTGAAGGACCAAAATGTAGAAAGGTTAGTACATAGGTCAAACTTGTTTAAAAACCACATGTTACAGAACTTTTTAAAATTGTACTTAGAGCTGCTTTAGAAGTACTACATCTACTTAAAAAATGTTATATACTTGTTAGTTAATGGTTGGTTTAATTACAGTTTCAGCATAATTTTACAAGAACTGAAGGAACAATATGAAAACGCATCCTATGAAAGAAAACCGCAGAATTTGACAAAATTACTGAAACCATGTCCTATTTTGGAGCTAATAAATATTTAGTGAATAAAGCCAGAGCATGGAAAAATTTATACGGAATCCTACCAGAGGTGGCAAAGTACAGTAAAGAAAAGATTTTATCTAATAAACAGATACAAGAAGTGATTCCTTTCTTTGAGGATGATGAAATAAGCAGGTTATGTCCTGGTAAAAGTAACTGTTTAAGTGTTAATGGCTGATGGCAAAAGAGAACATGTACAAAAACATCTATTGTTGTCAAATTTAAAAGAACTTTTTCCCCAATACAAATCCAACTCAAAAGATCCTGTTGGATTTTCTACATTTGTGAAGTTAAGACCTAAGTGGTGCGTGATTGCAGGCCCAAAGGGCACTCATAATGTCTGTGTGTGCACACATCATCAAAACCCCAAACTTATGGTATCAAGTATTGCTGACAAAGACATTACATATAAGACTTTGATGAAAAAGTGCATTTCAAAGTGTATGCTAGGACAATGCAGAAAATGTCCAGGAAAATCCGGAGTGGAAGAGTATTTAAAAACTCTCTCAAAATTAGATGAAAGAGACAACATTAATTATTTACAGTGGATTAGTACAGATAGGTCAACACTCACCACCATTGTTTCATCAACAGATGAATTTATAGCCACTCTATCTTCCAAAATTCTTTCCCTAACACGCCACCATTATATTTCCAAGTCACAATCAGCATATTTAAAATATCTTAAAGAAAACTTGGACAACAAAGAAGTCATTATTCTTGGTGATTTTTCTGAAAATTACTCCTTTGTTGTACAAGGTGAAAGCCAGAGCTTTCATTGGTCAAACAGTCAAGCAGCTGTACACTCTTTCCTGGTTTATTATAAAAATGATACAACAAAATGTCTTAACCATAAAATTTTTTGCTTTATCAGTGACTCATTGATCCATTCAGTATTTTCAGTTCATGCATTTCTTAAAAAACTTTTGCCTGCCATAAGTCTTATTCTTCCAAATTGCACCAAAGTTCACTATTTTCTGATGGTTTGCTGGTCAGTACAAAAATAAGTACAACTTCATAAATCTGTGCTATCATCTTTCAGACTTTGGGATGAATTGTGAATGGAATTTTTTTGGTACCAGTCATGGTAAGAATGTCTGTGATGGCATTGGAGGCATAGTTAAAAGGGCTGCAACTAAGGAGAGTCTTCAAAGGGTTTGCAAATCTCCAATTATAACACCATTAGAATTTTTCAAATTTTTGGCAGATTATTTTGAGGATTCAATTAAATTCTTTTACATTCCATCTGATGATATATCAAAAATTGAAGAACAATTAAAATCTACATTTCAGACTGTTCAAACTTTAAAAGGCACACAAGGATTCCATAAAATAATTCCCAATGGTTTAATGACTGTCAAAGCATTCACAACATCAGATTCAACTGAATACACTGTACACCAAATTTCATCTGACAAATCAATTCTTTCCATGACCTACATTGATTACAAAATAGGCCAATATGCTCTTTGTACTTATGATGATAATATTCCTTTCATAGAGTTGAACACCAAGACTGTAAAATTAACTTCATGCACCAGGTTGCAAAAAAAAACAAATTCTCTTTTTTGTCCACTGAGGATACATGTTGGGCACTGATGAAGAACATTTTGAGTGTTGAGTATACTCCCCAATTGAATGCAGGCGTCACAATCACATACTCATTTGACCCAAAAGAAGCTGCAAAATTCCCTTCTAACAAAATGATTCTAGATGTAGTACAGCATAATTAATTTAAAATTTTAAGTCCTATATAGACAATTTTAAAAATTGCTAAAAATATACAAATATTTAACTTCATATATCTTACGGATAACAAAATAAAATATACAAAATAAATAATGGATCTCCTAAAAGTAGATTAGTAATGCTTTGTAAAGAATAGTAAATTTTTTCATTTCTGTGTACTTTGGGGGTTCTCCCCCCCCCCCCACCCAAAATTGAAAAATAAAATGGCTGTAATTTTTTTAATATTGTCCTTATATAAAATATTAGCAATCATTTTTAAAGAGCTAAAAATTCTCTTTTGAATGCCTTTTTTTCAACCTTCTATGTAAAATAGGGACTGAGATACTAGTTTAAAATTTGGAGGTGTGGCCCAAACCCCCAAACTTGGGGTGTTTATAACTTTGCTTCTAATTAAGATATTGATAAACGGATTTCAGATTCGGTGATTTCAGCCAAAACTCTACCTATACATCAATTTTCAGCAAAATCTGAGAGGGTGTGGTTTCAAAATTTTTGCTGATTTGTCAGAGAGAGAGAGAGAGAAAAAAAAAAAAAAAAAAAAAAAAAAAAATATATATATATAATGATATTATATATATTAATATTATATTTATATATATATATATATATATATATTAATATATATATATATATATATATATATATATATATATATTATATAGTATATATATAATCCATATATATACTTAATATATATTATATATATATATATATATTATATATATATATATATATATTAATGATAATATACTATTATTTATATATAATAATATAATATCTATATTATATATATATATATATATATATATATATATTATATATAGTATATATTATATATTATATATATATATAATATATAATAATATCTATATATATACTAGTATATATATATATACTACAGTTAATATAAAAGATTACCTTTTTTTTAACAGTTACCCCACTCCAATGACTGGATTTTTCAGAGAGGAGCAGAATAGTATAGAAGCCCACAAGCAAAATATTTCAGGTAGATAGATGTTGGATTTTAAGAATATTAAATACAGTTGGAAAAGATAGATATAGAGATAGAGACACAATGTATTGAGGTCTGGGTTTTCAATACACGCGCAAAATTCATGTGAGAGCAAGGCAAACCTTGTATTGCGAAAGCGACGCAATGGAGGTGGAATGAGAGAGGTCAATTTCAACTGAGCATCTGTCGTTGTAGTGCCTATAGAAAAAGAGATAGTGTGCCAGTGTAAAATCGCTGAATAGGGTCAGAGGAGTTTGAAAGTAGGGAGCAAGTTTATAGTTTCTTAGCTTTAAGCCTCACGGCCTAAAGCGAAATAGAAGTAATGAAGCCATGAGTCCTACCCAGAATGTGGAGAAAACAGTATACTGCCGAAAAAGGCAAATAAGGTTTTAATATAAGGGTAGGCTGTGCAGAGTGGAAAAATTAATTGCAACTCTTGAACTAACTCCAGCTTCCTTTGAGGCCACCTTACAATCATTGTGATATGAGTTTCCAAGACAATTTTTTGTTATGGTTCAGACCAATAATCTTTTGTTGCTGCAAGATTGAACATTAGGCTGTTGAAGGAAATAGGAAGTTGGGAGGTGTTTTTGAGAGGGATTATGGAAAAAAAGTTGAGTTTCAAAGAGTTGAAATTTTGACAAGTTGCAGTGACTACACTGGAATTCCATCTAGGTCGGAAGAATAGAATCAGAAAGTAAAGAACAAGAGGCACTTCTAGAATGCGAAGGAGGAGCAGATTTTGAAATGAGTGGAATGGAAAGTTGAGTCATCTGCATAAAAAGTGAACAGAGGTAGAAGTACAAGCTGAGGAGGTTGTTGATGAAAGTAAGAAAAAGTTGGAGATAGAATAGATCCTTGGAACCCAAAGGAAGGGATCTTAAAGAGCAGTGGCCTGTCATACCGATCAAAAGCTTTTGATATGTTGAACGCCACCATACAGGACACTTCCCCATTCTCGCTAAGGCAAGAAGACCATAAATCATTAGATAGGAAGTATATGTCACCAGTTGACCTTCAGCGTCGAAAGCATACTGAAGATCTAAAAGAAGGGAATGAGACTCCAGATGGATCCAGCAAAAGAGTTAAGAATAGTTCAAAGATTATTATCTTTGTTCTTTAACGCATATAAGCCAACAAGTTGACTTGAGCTTCATAGAATCATTCCACGCTATCCGCACTGGAGGAAATAAAGGCATGGAGAGTTAGAATTGACAGGAGGCCTGGTGCCAAGCCTCATAAGCACTTCCTCAAAAACATAGTTCCTTCATCATTCTGGAGATATAGTCAGATAATTGATAGGAGGCTCATTCCAAGAGAGACTGGACAATAACCCTGAGAGGGAAGGAGTAGGAGGATGCCGAGATATACAGGGTAAGAAATTTGATGAAAAAGAGACAAGCCAGAGAGATTAGCTTTTACAGTAAGAGAGTTAGCTACTAAGAAGATAGAGTAGATAGAGAGAGAGAAAAGGCAGATTTTACAAAAAGATATATAGAGATTTTTTTTTTTGGCACGAAAATAGTCAGATTTACATTTTTATCAGTAGGAGAACCCAAGCAGATTGGTGGCTAGATATTATATATAAGAGATAGTAGAGATAGTACAAATATAACTGCACACGATTCAAGCAGGAGAATTATGATTGGGAATCGAAAGTTTTAAGCAATAAAGTTGGAGATAGAATAGATCCTTTGCTTACGGAACATCATAGAGGTGGTGACATTGCCATAGCCCGATCAAAGCTTTTGATATGTTGAGCGTCCACCAAACATAAGACTGACTCCCCATAGTCCCGTAAAAGGAGAAGAACCATAAATCAGTTAGAAAGGGAAAGTATATAACCAGTTGACACTTCAAGCGTCGAAAGCCATAACTGATGATCTAAAAGAAGGGATTGAGACTCCAGTGATCCAGCAAAAGAGTTAAGAATAGTTTCAAAGATTTTAGATTAAATACAAGAGAGCTAAAGGGCAATAGTTAGAAGGATCAGGGGCGGCTACCGTTTTTTTCGGGATTGGCTGGCATATGCCCGCTTTCCGGCACTGAAGGAAATATAAGCTGGAGAGTAAGAATGAAGGAGGAGGGTGCCGAGCTCAAAGCACACTTCCTCAAAACACTAGCCTTCCTGATATTCATAGATCTCAGATTTCCATGCTTCCAATCATCGTAATTACAGGTAAAAACATGGAAACCTGAGAGGAGAAGGAGTAGGAAGGATGCCTGAATCGCCTAGGGTGGAATTAGATGAAAAAAGAAGGCCAGAGAGATTAGCCTTTTCAGTAAGAGAGTTAAGCTACAGATCCGTCAGAGTGAATAAGAAGGGGAGGAAAGGCAAGATTTACAAAAGTTATTAGGAGATGTTTTTGGCACGAAGAACAAAATTTTCTATCAGTAGGAGAAACCAAAGCCAGAATTGGTGCACTTTAGTGAGAGTTGCAAAGCCTGTCAATAGTATCCTTGCAAAACGATTCCAAGCAGGAGATGTTGATGAAAGTAAGAATAAAGTTGTGAGATAATAGATTCACGAGGAACAAAGGAAGGGATCTTTAGAGAGTGGGTGACATGTGCCATATAACCCGATCAAGAGCTTTTGATACGTCCTCGAGCGTCACCAAACAAGACTCCCCATAGTGTCCTAAAGGCAAAACTCAAATAGTTAGAAGAAAGTAAACGGGGAAAGCGAAACTTCAAGCGTCGATAAGTCCATACTGATGATCTAAAAGAAGGGAATGAGACTCCAGATGATCCAGCAAATGAGAGTTAAGAAGAGTTTCAAAAGATTTTAGATAGAATACTGAAAGAGCTTTAAGGCAATAGTTTAGAAGGATCAGAATGGCATAAACCGTTTTTTCGGGGATTGGCTGGACAGTATGCATATGCTATTTACCGGCACTGAGGAAATAATAAGGCATGGAGAGTAAAATTGAAGGAGGACTGGTGCCAGCTCATAAGCAACACTTCCTCAAAACACTAGCCTTTCTGTATTCATAGATCTCAGAATCGATGCATACGATCATGTGTGATCACAGGTAAGAGCATGGGAAACCTGAGAGGAAAGAGAATAAGAAGGAGTAGGAAGGTATGCCGGAATCATCAGGGAGAATTTGGATGAAAGAGAAGCCAGAGAGATTAGCTTTTCAGTAAGAGTGCAAGCTGCAGATCCGTCAGAGTGAATAAGAGGAGGAAAAGGCAGATTTAACAAAGTTATTAGAGATGTTTTTGGCCTACGAAAGCCAGAAATTTTGTTATCAGTAGGGAACACAGCCGATTTGGGTGCAACTTTTAGTGAGAGTGTGCAAAGCCTGTCAAATAGTATCCTGCAACGATTCCAAGCAGAATAGAAAATTAATAGAGTGAAAAGGAGAACGAGATTTTATAAGCCTGATATTAATGTTCTCCTCTCTTGAAATGGTGGGTGAAGACCAGGCCTCACTCGA
>JABUQX010069708.1:27500-40681 GCA_015478945.1 Trachelipus rathkii | reverse complement strand
CACCCACCCTCCACCCCACCTATTATCCCTCGCCACACTCTCTACCCTCTTGTTCCTCCCTCATCCCTCTCCCCCTCCAGCATCTCCTTTATTCCATCCATCCACCCTCCTTCTTGGTCTCCCCTTCCTCTCCTTCCTAATCCCTCACGCCTCCATAAACTCTCCCTAACCACTCTCTGTCCTATTCATTCTACTAGTATTGTCCTTCTATTTACCATCTTAACATTCCCTTCTCCGCTCTCCCACCAACCCATCCTCCACTCTCACATCACACCCTCCTAAATCTTCTACTAATCCACAAACGCTCCTCACCCTTCATATTTTCTTCATAATATATCTTTTCTTTCTACTTTTCCTGGACCTTGCATCAATCGCCCACGTTTCACAAAACACATGACATACCACCGCTGGTACATCAAATTTTTTCAAACATACTTATCTTACCTTTCTTAAATCTCCCCCTTTCCATACTTCTCTCAGACCACTCAACGCTATCATTCCCTTCTCCTCTCTAGTTTCTATCTCTCCTTCAATCCTCCTCCTTACCCAAATCATCCCTAATTCTAAAAATCTTTACTTCTTCCAGAACTCTCCCCCCACTCGAATTCCTCCCACTTTCCTCCTCCTCAATACACTAACACTTTACTCTACCGGATTTATTTTAAAGCCCCTTTTGTCCGCACATTCTCTCAAACTCCTCACTCAAACCTCAACTCCTTCCGCGCTCTTTCGCACTAGGGCAGTATCGTCCGCAAACAGTATTATGTTCACTTCCCTTCTATCATTCCATTTGTCAATTCCACCCCCCTCCCCTCCCTCACCATTTCTCTGCAACACTCTCCATAAACAAATTAAATAGCCACGGCGACATTACACACCCCGGCCTCATCCTCTCTCCACCCCAAACATCTCACTCTCCCTCCTTAACACTCTCACACACATTCTACTAATCCTATAAAATGCCCTGATCTTACCTAATTTACCCCCAACTCCATTTTCCTCCAACACCCTCCACAATTCACCTCTCTTCACTCTTATCATATGCTTTCTCTATAATATATATATATATCTATCTATTTATCACTTTCCCTTTCCCTCTCTATACTTTTCTACACAAGCATCTTTAGTGTAACCACTTGGATCCACACCTATTCTCTCTCTCTCTCTCTCTATTATATCTCTCTGTCTTCCCCCATTCTCCCCTCCGTTAAACCCCTCACTCTCTCAATCAGTATTCTACCATACACTTTCCCTACTATCTATCTATATATATGTATCATATACCTCTATAATTCCACATTCCATCCTACCCTTTCCCTCTTATATCATGTGTGTATCTCCAAACACCATCCTCACCAATCCTGCGGTCCACACCACCTCCTTCAACATATATATATTTATACAGCCACTCCTCCTACCCCAATACCACCCTTCTGATAACATTTCCATTCTCACACCATTCCAGACCTCGGACTTCCATATTTTTCCTTTATTCAAGGCCCTAATTATTTCCTCCATTTGTATTTCATCCCCCCCTCCCTCCCAATACCATCTTCTTATCTCTCTTATTCTTTTCAATGCAATCTTACTCCCCTCCTCTCTCCCACCTCAATTCAATAATCTACTAAAATACTCCCCCCACCTCTTTCTCACCCTATCCTCTCCTCCTATCCACTCCCACATCTCCACACCTTAAATCCTCTCCCCCAACCCCTCCTCCTTCTCCTTCCTTTTTTTATTTACTTTTCTTTCCAAAACATCTTACTTCCCGATTCAAAATTTTCCGTCACCTTTCTACACCTCTCTATTCTCTATCTTTGCTTCTTTCTCTTCGCCCTCTCCACCGCCCCCTTTTTCCTTCCACTCTAACCCTTCTAAATTCCTCCCAGCTTTCCCTTCCTTTACACCATTTCATCATAAGCTCCTTTTTCCTTTTCACCACCACCTTCACCTCCTCACTCCACCATTCGCTCCCTTTCCTTCTGCTTGCACCCACCCTTATTTTTACTCCACATACCTTCTAGCCTCTTCACATACTGCCTCCTTAAATCTCATCCACTCCCCCTTTCCCGTCCCTCTCACGTCCCTCCACCTATCCTCCATCCCTCTCCTTAAACTCCCGCTTACACACTGTCTCCTCCAATTTTCACCTTTATTCTATCTCTTCTTCTATCCTCTCTCTTTTCTCCCTTTCGCTAATCGTCACCTTCTCCTCCCACCCTTATTATCTCCTAGCAACCACAATAAGTGATCCGAATATACCCCGCCCCTCTAAATATATATTCTATTATTATTTATTTACTATCTCTGTCTCCATCCACACATAACCAGTACCAGCCCCTCTTTTCTCTTTCTCTTTCTCTTATTTCACTCTTCCAATGTAATACTTATGATTTTCCATCTTTTTGAAACCAACGTATTCCCCTCACTATCATTTTTTTCTTTTCATACACATCAACCTTAACAGACCTTTCTCCATTTATCCAATCTTCCTCTCCCTAACCCCAATGGTCCTAGTTTTCTCCCACCCCATCCTCCCATCCTGCTTATATATCACTTCATATACAAATTTATCGTTTACCCCAAACTTTCCCAGCAGCTCGTTCAACTCAATTCCAATCTTTCTCTCTCCTCCTCCCTCGCTCCATTCACTGGTGAATATGCACATATAAAAACCCACATTTCCCCCCGATTTCACTTACCCACATTATCCCTTGAACTCACCTCTGGCTACACACCCTTACCTTATCCCACACCTCTTTCCTCAACTATTCCCACCCCTTCCCTCCCCTCACTCTCTCTCGTTCACCCCTGATACCATACCCTTATATTTTCCAAAATCATCTCCCTCTTTCCCTTCAACTTAGTTTCCGTTATCCCTAACACATCCAACCTTTCTTCAAACATTAGCCCCACTTCCTCCCTCTTCAAATCTCGTTTACTCCCTCTCATATCTATTTTATCTATCTCCTATTTCCCTTATTACCTTTCTCTTACCCCATCTTTTTCCCTTCTTCCTATATCTATTTTCACCCAGGCTGCACGTTTTGTGGGACTTCCCACACCCCAGGCACTTCCCAACACCTGAGGCTACCACCCCGCTCACCGAATATACCCACAACAATACTAACAATAAAAGGTTAAAATGAGAATATAAAATATAAAAATATAAAAAATATAAAAGATATATAAAAGGTTAAAACCTACACTCTATCAAAACCCCACACACATATACAAACACACTTACATATAACTATATATATACACACACACACACACATAAACACACATACCCATATATATTATTTTATTTCCAAATTTAACGTATCAATAAACAGTACTACTAATTTATTTATTCTCTATCAACAAACGGTATTACGAATTTATTTAATTTTATTCTTTCTCAACAATTGTCCTTGTTGTTCTTAATATACCAAGGTGTTTTTAACTTTATTTTTATTTCACTTTAATTATATTTATTTTATATCGGAATAAAAATCTATCGTTCATATACTTGAAGAACTCAATAAAATAATAAGTTGCTTTCTAGTTGTCAATCCTTACTTACACTATTACGTAATGTTTTATTTAATTATTTTTCTTAATCGAGTTAATTTCAATTGGTGATACAATCTTGCCTCTTCGTAACCAAACTATATCTTCAAATCGCACTCCAATAAATACTGCAAATGATTCTTGAAGTATACTGCATTCCAGTCTCCAAAATACTTATGGTTTTTCTTAATAAGTTACTTATACAAACCAGCATACCAATTCTTAAAAATCCGATGTTGTTCTTGACGTTTATTTCTTTTTAAAGAATCTTAGGTCAACTTACTTCAATTGCATAGAAAGCTTCACGAAAATTTAAACTTTCAATACGTTAATCGTTAACTATTTAGGAAGTCTCAAATATTGCAAAACTATACCAATCTATTTTCAAAGTCACAATTGGTTTTATCAAGCCTGTAGATACCACAATCGCATCATTTCCAATACCATTTCGCAAACCTTCATAAAGCTTAAGGTTTTATTTGCACAAGTTTTAACTTACTAGTCTGTTTTTAGAAGATTTAACCCAGAAATCTTCAAATACGTTTTAATTAATTATGTGGTTTTAATTAAATATGTGGTTATTAAAGAACCAACTTATCAAAACAATCTATCAAGAACCAAATCGATTTTCAATACAAAGTTCAAATCGAAAAAACACCGTCAACTGATTTAACAACAAAATCCTCAGAGCTCAATTATATAGACATGCTCACACCACGAAGTCTCAGACGTATCAACGAAGTCTCAGACGTATATATATATATATATATATATATATATATATATATATATATATATATATATATATATATATATATATATATATATAAAGTATATAGAGTATAACTTTGCTTGTATAATAATATAATATATATTATATATATATTTATTTTATATTATATTTTTTTTCAAAAATATAATTTAATTTATATATTATATATAAAAATATATAAGATATATATATATTATTATATATATATATATATATATATATATATAATAGTCCACATAAGTGGACTTTTCTTTCATTATTATTATTTAACTTTTAATTGCTAATTACTAAAATAAATTTAAATTCTCTTTGAGTTGAAAATATAAAGTAAAAATTTTTTTTCCTTGTAATTTTGAAATATTTCCTTACTAATTAAATTTATTTTTATTATTATTATTATTATTCATATTATTATTCATATGATTATTATTCTATTATTATTATCATTATTATATTATTCATTATTCTCTATTATTTTTATCAAGTATTACTATTTTTTTCATGTAGTCATCATTTCATTAATTATTTTTCATATTATTCATTATTTATTATTATTATTCAAATGTATTTATATTATATGTTATTATTATTATTATTATTATTATTATTATTATTATTATTATTATTATTATTATTATTATTATTATTATTGTTATTGTTATTGTTATTGTTATTGTTATTGTTATTGTTATTGTTATTGTTATTATTATTGTTATTATTATTATTATTATTATTATTATTATATTATTATATTTAATTAATATTATTAATTATTATTATTATTATTTTATTATTATTATTATTATTATTATTATTATTATTATTATTATCTTTTACAAAAAACAGTATTCGACGACAATTCACTGATAACATTTCACCTACATAAAGAATTCACCGATAAAAATATATATATATATATATATATTATAATATATATATATATTATATATATATTTATATTATTTATACATTTTATATATAATAGATATTATATATATATATATATATATATATTATATATATATAGGTTAGTTTAAGTTAGGAATGGTTACTTTAGGCTAGGTTAGGTTAGGTTTGGTTAGGTTATTTTAAGTTAGATTAGATTGAATATCTTAATGAATTACAAATAGTTATTGAATTGTGTAGTTGGTAAATTGTTGTCGGCAAATTTTGGATAGTAGATGAATTGTTGTTGGTGAATTGTTGTCTGTGAATTATGGATTGGCAGTGAATTGTTGTTGGTAAATTGTGAAAAGACGACGAATTGTTGTTGGTGAAATGCTATCTGTGAATTCTGCATGGTTTGTGAATTGATTTCGGCGAATTGGGGATGGTTGGTGAATTGATTTCGATGATTTGTGCATGGTTTGTGAATTGATGTCGGTGAATTGGGGATGGATGGTGAATTGATGTCGGTGAATTGTGGATGGTTGATGAATTACGGGTGATCTGTGAATTCTTCCAGGTGAATTGTGGATGGTTGGCGAATTTCTGTCTGTGAAAATGTGGATGGTCGGTGAATTGTTGTGGCTGAACTCTCTTAGACACATAAACATCAAAGTAACGGGGACTAGACCAAATGGTCGACAAGGAAAATTGCCGACAGGTCAAATGGTCGACACATCAAAAAAAATTCCCCGGACAGCCTGCCACAGGCGTTAGGTTAGGTTAGGTTAGGTTAGGTTAGGTTAGGTTAGGTTAGGTTAGGTTAGGTTAGGTAGGCTAGGTTAGGTTAGGCTAAGGCTAAGTTAAGTTAAAGTTAATTATATTATATATATATATATATGTTCGTTTATATGGTATATTATATTGTAAGTTATAAGTTAAGTTAAGTTAAGTTAAGTTAAGTTAAGTTAAGTTAAGTTAAGTTAAGTTAAGTTAAGTTAAGTTTTGCTGGATTAGCTATTTAAATTCTAAATAACCAGATTGTTGTTTTTTTTGGCTTTTTTTTTCTTTTCTTTCCAAATATCTACCGTTTGACACTGTGAATCATTTTCCCTTTCGAGCTTGGGACTAGCTTCAAACTAACGTCACGGAATGTTTTCAACTCTCAAATAGGATTTGTTTCAAAGAGATTATAAAGGATTACAAAATGTATTAGAGAATTATCATTAATACATCATCAATTTTTGTGTATGAAATTCATTTTAATAATAAAATAAAATTTAAATTTAAATGAATATCTGAAATAAATTTTCTTTATATATATATATATATATATATATATATATATATAATATGTGTAACTTTTATATAATTTCCATTGTTATTATTTAGTAAATATTACATAATATATCAAAATATTAAGTATATATATATATTATTTTAGATTTTTTGACAATAGTTGGCCAAATTTCTTATATATATATATATTATTGGTGTAAATTATTACCCCATTCATAATATCCTTATATTCATTAACTATAATATAATATTATTATATATATTTATTATTATTTCTGAATATAGCTATAAATAGAGATTCATAATATACAAAGTTAAAGATTTATTAAAAATTGTATATTATTATATTACGTATCATATTTTTCTATTGTGAATTTTATACCAATCTTTCCATTGTTATTATTAAGTAAATTTATACAACGAAACTTTGGAATATATATATATTTTTTTCGCATTTTACAGGCATAGCCCTATTCTAGGAGGGGAACTTCTCTAGGTAATTGCTACCTAGGATCTGGAAGGGAAATCGAACCCGGGCCCTTGCTTTGCAACTCAGTCGCTCTACCAATTGAGATTCTTATAGAAATAGAATTGATCAAAATTTAATAAAGTTGTGTATAATCGAAATCTAAATTCAAAAAAAATTTCATTCAAAGATTTTTTTTTTTTGAATTTTTTCTTCATTTTCCAACTTTGTTAGAATATTTTCTTACTTTTTATAACTTTAACTTAAATTTTCGACATTTTATTTAAACTTTTAGTAGAATATTTGACCTTTATCAGAATGTATATTCGACTTTATTCCGTTAGAGTTTGTTCCCCATTCCCAAAGGGAATTTCTTCGAATTTTTTGCAAGATTATTGTTGTCTCTTGGCACTTCGATAAATTCAAGATTAGAAAAAAGAAATAAGAAAGATTTGAAATCAGTAAATCAGTAAATAGAAAAAGAAAGTAAGAAAGAACTGAAATCACTAAATCAGTAGATCAATAAATAAATAAAAAAATAAAAAGTTTTGTTGCTAAAAGGAAGTAAGAGAGAATTCAAGTAAATAAGTAAATAAATATACGAATAAATAAATATACGAATAAATAAATAAATAAATAAATAAATAAATAAATAAATAAATAAATAAATAATAAGCAAATAAAAGTTTTAAATCTAACATGAATATAAACTTCTTTATTATAAGAAAGTTTCATCCTCTGAATTTGTTTTGTTTGCACTTTCTTTTACATTCTCATTTTATTTATTAATATTTTTTAAAATTTATTTTCGTTTCATAGATTTTACTTTATTATTTTAGATATTATTAAATTTATTTCTTCCTTTAAAACTTTTTCCTTCATTTACTATTATTATTATTATTATTATTAATTATATATTATTATTATTATTATTATTATTATTATTATTATTATTATTATTATTATTATTATTATTATTATTATTATTATTATTATTATTATTATTATTATTATTATAAAAACTTCCTTTTAACGTGCTTTATCCCCTTTTCAGAGGGTAAAATAGGGACTACAGGAAATTCGAATTTAAGGCCTGGCTATCCCAAAACCAAGCGCCACCAAACGTGTTTCGCAGTCGAGTTTTAATTCTTGCCCCCAGGAAGATAAAACTCCAACTGCTATGCGGAGGATTGAACCAGCGTCCTCTCGCTATGAGAGTCTCGCGAGTCAACCGTCCTACCCACGAAGGTGTTTTTCTTTACTTCTTCTTCTTTCTTCTTCTCTTCTTCTCTTCTTTTCTTCTTCTCCTTATTATTTTATTAATATTATTATTAATTTAATTTATTGATTAAATTTTATTTTTTTTTTTTTTTTTTTTTTTTGTTTTTTTTTTTTTTTTATTATTATTATTAATTATTATTATTATTATTATTATTATTATTATTATTATTATTATTATTATTATTATTATTATTATTATTATTATTATTATTATTGTATATATAAATTACAATAGATTATGATTATTTTTTATATATATATATATATATATATATATTATTATTATTATTATTATTGAATTATTAATTATTATTATTATTATTATTTTATTATTATTATTCTTATTATTAATAATAATAATAATAATAATAATAATAATAATAACAATAATAATAATAATAATAATAATAATAATAATAATAATAATAATAATAATAAAATATAATAAAAAAATAATAATAATATAATAAAAATAATAATAATAATAATATAGTTCAACAAAAAAATCAATAATGGAAATAACTGAAATAAAATTTTAATTAAAATTTATAAACTAAAAAAAAAATACATAAATTAAAGGAAATTAAAATTAAAAGGAAATAAAACAAATTAAAGAGAAAATTATCAATAAATTTAAGTAAATTACAAAAAAAATAAAAAAATAAATAAAAATCAAAACAAAATAATATTTAAAAAATATATAATATTATAAAAAACAAAAATTACAAATAAAAAATAATAAATAAAAATTTTTGTAAAAAAATTAAAAAAAAAAAAAATTTCGTTGATCAAACTTTCATTAAAGAAAATTTGGAGTTTTTTTTTACATTTTGAAATTTTTAATTAATATATGATTTTTTACCGTTTTTTGGAAGTTTAAACAGTTTAAAATTTTGTTTTCGGATTTAATATGTTACCAAGGCGTTTAAATATATATATATATATATATATATATATATATATTAGATAAATGATATATAATATATATAATATATATATATAATATATATATCTATTATATATATTTATATAATATATACTTATATATATAATATATATTATATATTATATATATATATAGTATATATATATATATTAATATATATATATAATATATATATTATTTATATTGATAAATGCATTAATATATATATATATATATATATATATATATATATATATATATATATATATATATATATATATATAAATATATATATAGTATATATATATATAATATATATATATATATTATATATATAAATATTATTACATATATATATATATAATAGATATATATATATATATTATATATTATATTTATATATATTATAATATATTATTATATATATATATATATATATTATTATATTATATAATATTTATTACATTATATATATTATATAATATATATATATAATATAATATATATATATATAATATATATTATATATTATAAAAATATATATATTATATATATATATATATATATACATTATATATATAATTTTATAATATATATATAATATATATATATATAAATATAGTTAATATAATATATATATATATAATAGTAATATAAATATATTATATATATATATATATTTAATAATATTATATTTAAGCTACGAAAAAAAACTTTGAAAAAAAATTAGTGTAGAAAAGTTTAATAAAAATCTTAATAAAGAGAAGCTACGAGCTATTTACCCGCAGTTGCTTTATGATATTTTAGAAGAATGGTACTGAACGACAATATTTTTTTAATGCATGCATCATCGTTGTATGTTTTGCTTTGGGGATCTGAAAATCCTCGGGGCAAGAACTGATAACAACAAACTTTATTACCGTTTTATTCCTTCTTATTAGAACATTAGAAATAAAAGCACAGTAAGAAGCCACATGGGCCTACCGAGACTGTCCTAGTCAAGTCAACAGAACCAATCACCAAACAACATGTTCAAGCAAATTCGCAAAGCACCTTAGGGCTTGTCAATAGCTTATTTACTATACACAAAGTCTAAAACATACTCATGCAAATTCCCAAATCACCCTTAGGGCTTGTCAATAATTTATATACTATACATAAAATCTAAAACATGCTCATTTAAATCCACAAAGCATCCTAGGGCTTGTCAATAGCTTATATACTATACACAAAGTCTAAAACATGCTCATACAAATCCACAAAGCACCCTAGGGCTTGTCGTTATAAATTATGACACTATAAGTTTCCAAATATTTGAGTGGTGTGCTGTAGCTTCTTTTTAAAATGATAAATGCCATCATTCGATAATTTTTTTTTATAAATCCCCTCTGTGGCAAAGGGCAAAGGGCAAAGGGCAAAGGGCAAAGGGCAAAGGGCAAAGGCCAAAGGCCTAACTAATTATACCAGAGTTGTGGGGACGGGGCGGATGCGAGTTTCCAGAGACAGATTCAGTTTAAAGGTCGATATGCTTTGATACACGGCGTTTAGAAGTGTTTAAATCAAAGGGAGTGTGTCCCAGACTATGCCAGTGGAGTACACGTAAGATTGAGCTTAGCGGTTATGTCTGAGGTCAAGAGATGGATGGAGAAAGAAATAAGACTGTAGAAAGGATTGTCGCACGAACCTCTTCTTAATGGAGGATTAGGATGAGTCACAGGAGATTTTACTCTCCATCAGCCGGATTCGAACATTGGACTCCGCGTCGCAGAGTTAACAATAACCGGATGCTTTAACCACTAGGCCATCCACGTCCCCAAAAAAGAACGCTTCAAGCGTAGTTTTTAAAGCACCCGGTTTTCTCATCCCATAATTGCTGAGTTCTCAAAGGCCTGGCCCCCATTTTAAAAGGCCACGATTGATGATTTCAGAATAACAGCGACCATTGTTTGATTTTGGTAGAGTGTTTCATATAGATACACGATTTGGGTAAAGAGTTTGATACAGTTACACAAACTATCCACATTGCGTGATCAAACTTCGGAGGTCAACCAATGATTTGTTCTGTCAAGACGGTCTATCCATTTATCTTGAAAATAATCCATTATAACTTGAAATTCAAGGGAGGGAAAGACATCACAAAATGACTCCAATGCAATTACTATCTTGTCAACAGGTATAAATGCTTAAAGAGGCAATTGATTGGATATGTGGAATAAAATTTGCATCTTTTTTGCGTCATCCCTTAAGTCTGTTATAGCTTGTATCACTAAAAATTCACTATACAAGAAATGAAAGAAATTATTTACACATATTTATACTTCGATAAATCAGTATATGTCGATAAATTATTCATGTCTGTAAATTGTTGTCGATGAATTGTCGATGATAAATTTCCGGCAATATCAAATGATATAAGTGAAGAAGCAGTGGATTTTTGGGTTGTCAGAAACACACAAGGACAAAAGACCTGTTTTTTTTTATTTGTTTGTTTTTTTTTTTTATTATTGTGCTAACCTTGTTTGAAAAAATTCAGGAATCGGATACAAAATCGGAATCAGATTTTGAAAGCCGGATATTAAATAGTCAGAATCGGACTTGGAACCTCTGAGTCGGATTATCTTTTACAGATCTGGTTTTAACTAATGGGATGCATTTCGTATCAGACCCTAGACATAATAATAATAATAATAATAATAATAATAATAATAATTATTAATATAAAATAATTTTTTATATCAAAATAGTAATAATAATTTATATATATATATATTTAATAATAATAATAATAATAAATAATAATAATAATAACTATTTTCATTATCGCTTTATATTATTAATTAAAAATATATATTATAATAAAAATAAAAAATAATAATATATATAATATATTAAGTATATAGAAGAGAAGAAGAAAAAGAAGAAGAAGAAGAAGAAGAAGAAGAAGAAGAAGAAGAAGAAAAGAAGAAGAAGAAGAAGAAGAAAAAGAAGAAGAAGAAGGAAGTAATAGTGGATTAGTAAGTTTATTTAATGAAATAAGAAGAAGAAAAAAGCAAAAGAAGAAGAAGAAGAGAAGAAAAAGAAAAAGAAAAAGAAAAAGAAAAAGAAAAAGAAAAAGAAAAAGAAAAAGAAAAAGAAAAAGAAAAAGAAAAAGAAAAAGAAAAAGAAAAAGAAAAAAAAAGAAAAGAAAAGAAAAAGAAAATAGAAAAGAAAATAGAAAAGAAAAAGAAAATGAAAAGAAAAGAAAAAAGAAATAGAAAAAAGAAAAATGTAAAAAGAAAAAAAAAAGATTATAAGAAATTATTATTATAAAAAAAATGGGAAAAAGAAAAGAAAAAGAAAAAGAAATATAAAAAAGAAAGAAAAGAAAGAAGAAGAAGAAAGAAGAAGAAGAAGAAGAAGAAGAGAAGAAGAAGAAGAAGAAGAAGAAGAAGAGAAGAAGAAGAAGAAGAAGAAAAAGAAGAAACAATGGCTGATGAAGATATATAAAGTTTCTTATAAAGCAACTGTTTTCCTTTCTTTTTTATATGCTCCTTTAATGGGAGGATCAAAATATAAACACATATCATAGCTAAGCATTATTGATTCAGGTATAGATATTTCCTGCCTTTTAAAAAGTCCACAAGAAAGGCTATTAAAAGGGTTAACAATCTAAAAGTTAAAAGAGATTTTGACCAGATGAACTTTTTAACCCGAAATTCCGGTCAAATTGTTATTAAATTCAACTCGTAGTGCCAATACTAAGTACCAATAACGTAGAACTTCAAAGGGATTTTGCCATGAAGAAGAACTTTTTTCCAATCAAGGGCCTAACTTTAAAAAATTCACTAAGGACGTTATAAATAATTAAGTGGCAATATCCGAAGAATGTCAAAGAGATTTTGGTTAAATTTTGAGACTCTTTTCTAAAAGAGAGTAGCAAAATTAAAATTTTCTGTTCAAGAAGAGAGAGAGAGAGAGAGAGAGAGAGAGAGAGAGAGAGTATAATTGATGTATGTATA
>JABUQX010069708.1:0-22500 GCA_015478945.1 Trachelipus rathkii | reverse complement strand
AATAAACAGTTTAGATGGACCCTAATAACATCATCAATATAAAGCAAAAACAGTAACAAATACTCTTGAATTGAATAAAACACACATGTTTCACTCTTGAATATAACACATCGGGTTTTTTCTTGAACATAACACATATGTTTTCCACTTGAACATAACACATCTGTTTCCCTCCTGAACCTAACACATCTGTTTTCCTCTTGAACATAACACATCTGTTTCCCTCTTGAACATAAGAAATCTATTTCCTTCTTGAACATGACACATCTGTTTCCTTCTTGAACGTGACACACATGACACATGTTTCCTTCTTGAACATGACACATGTTTCCCTCTTGAACATCAGACATTTGTTTTTCTCTCATTGAATATAAGGAACTTCTCTTAAGTTTCCTTTAAATACAAACGAAAAATTAACGGCACCTACATGCCACTTTGTTTTTATTATTTTTAACGTAAAAAGGTGAAGCACGTTTCACCTAAATGTCTCTCGGTTTCGTTAAGTTTCGTTCTTTGACCCGTACGATTTATTTATAAAAAAACAAGTGAAATATAAATATTTAGAAATCGATTGATTGACATGTTGTACGGCAATAAACTATGTTTTGGGTATAACGGATTTTTTTTTTGTAAACAATTATAGTAATTACTAGTAAAGTGAAATTTGAAATCATTTATCTGACAATGAATTCATTAAATTTTAAAACACTTCGATCAGGTTAGTATCAAAACTATCAACATAAAAAATAACTTCATATAAAATAATCTGATAAAATAAAAATGCGTAAAAGCATACCTTTTAATTTTAAGAATGAAAACTAACAAATATACAGAATGATGATAACATATATATATATATATATATATATATATATATATATATATATATATATATATATATATATATATAGAGTATATATATATATATATATATATATATATATATATATATATATATATATATATATATATATATATATGATTAAATATGAGAACAGAGAAGACAAAATAAACACTTACATATACATTTGAACTATGAGTGTGTTAGCAGTTGTAAATATATATATATATATATATATATATATATATATATATATATATATATATATATATATATATATATAGATATATATATATATGTATAAATATAAGTATCTGAGGTGTAGATGCATAATTCAAATTTCTTCCTTCCTCAAAATTGAGAAGATTTAAATCGAGGTACGTTAAATAGAGAATGAAAAACGTGATGAAAACGAATTCCATAGAACCGATGTGACTGGATAGAAGGAGGTGCCACATCGACCTAGCCTAATTTGCCGTTCTTCACACAATATAATTGTGAATACGCAGCATTTTTTGTGCTGCAAGAACGCTGCAGAAGTGACGGAATACTTCTCCTGGTTGACTATACCTATCATTGAAACCTCCCACAGTAAAAAGATTGAGCTCCAAAGTTGTATCGCATTGAAAAAAAATTAATTGTATATGAAAATGAAAGTAAATGGTAGTTAATAGCTATTTCACCCTTGAACTAGACCCTATTCGAAAAAAAAAAATTTGAACTAAAGTCACTCCTCTAGAAATCAGGATAGCACTCCATACAAAGGCTCACAAGGTCGCTTTACAGTTATAGCAGCTTTAAGGGGGAAAGGTACATTTGAAGCCTGAACAGGTCACCCAGGTTCTTTGAGACCAACTTAACAACCATTGTAAAATAAGGTTTCCAATATTTTTTTACAGTTAACAACACCACTCACGGGCAAAGCCCTAATCTAGGAGGGGGTGTGCTCAATTTTTAAGTCTGAGCAAGACGGAGTCAAGAATAGAATAACACTCACTCAGACGACCGACCAGTGACAAACCTGGGTATTTCGCTTAGTTGGGCGAAGTCTGATCAAATGCTCTCTCAGAAACCATCTCCTTCACCAGCACTCAAAGTTGCCAGCTCTTGTGTTTCTTGGTTCTCTTCTCTAATTTCTTTCTTCTAAATCTTCTCTTTTCTTTTTCCACTCTCTTTTTCAATGCGTCCATTCTTCACGGCAGTCGGCTTATGAATTATGTTTAGACCAAGACCCTTAGTCCCTAAGGGTAAAAAACCATGGATTAGTGAAAGTAAATCACCAAAATTGACCTTCGTTTGTTGAAAGTTATGCTGATGATCGGAAAGATAAGAGTGTAATTCAAAATGACTACAGAAATTCGAATTAAGGAGAGATTCAGAGATCTAAGACAGAATACAGGTGAGAGTTATAGGGTGAGAGTTACAGGGTGAGAGTTACAGGGTGAGAGTTATAAGATGAGAGTTATAGGGTGAGAGTTAAAGGGGGAGAGTTACAGCTTGAGAGTTATAGGCTGAGAGTTATAGGGTGAGAGTTACAGGGTGAGAGTTACAGGGTGAGAGTTATAGGGTGATTGAGGGTGAGAGTTATAGGGTGAGAGTTAAAGGGTGAGAGTTATAGGGTGATAGTCATAGGGTAAAAATTATAGGGTGAGAGTTATATGGTGATAGTTAGAAGGTAAGAGTTATAGGGTGAGAGTTAGAGAACACAGAGTTGCTGCAACCTTTTTCAGCTTGAACACCCAAAAGCTTCCAACAATGCGGAAAGGTGTGATTATTAAGGCATGAAGCGTAGAGGAAAAAAAGGAAATGTGCCAGCTCAGGAGCACATTTCCTCAAAGCACTGGTAGGAATGCTTTAAGTTCAGCTTGTCTTCCTAATATTGAAAAATCTCAGACTCCCATGCTGAGGATCAAATGTAATCTAAGGTAAGAACATGAGAAGAAACCTGATGGAAAAGGAGGAGGAAGAGGAGGAGGAGGAGGAAGATGAGGAGGGGCGAGGAGGAGGAGGAGTAGAGGAGGGATGCCAAGGCCCAGAGAGTTAAGTAGTGTACCAAAACAAATGGAACTCGAATTGAATAGTATTTTCAGTTGGAGTATAAGCTACAGATATATCAGAACGAATAAAAGAAGGAAAAGCAAATTTTTAGAAATTGCTAGAGATGTTTCTGTCAAGTGACAGAAAGATATAATAAATATAAGATATAATAATAATCAAAGAGATCAGAGCAATTCCGTTCGTTTAAAGTTTACATAGTCCTTCGAACAATTTCCCTCCAACTATTCTGAGGTGAATAAAAATTATCAAGAGAGAGAGAGAGACAGAGAGAATGAGAGAGAGAGACGAGAGAGAGATGAGAGAGAGAGAGGAGAGAGAGAGAGAGAGAGAGAGAGAGAGAGAGAGAGAGAGAGAGAGAGTACCTGTTTATTCCGTCAAAGACCATGGCCCTACCTTTTGGACAGAAATCAAAATATCTTCAGTGTGAAAGAAGGTGTTATCCAAGGATTGATAGGGCAGAAGTCACGCAAAGCCCACAATAAGATTAATTAAAATGCAAGAACCAACAATTGTGACAGGGGTGCCGTGCTGAAGGGTTAGCTTTATATTTTGTCTATAAGATTGTAATGAAGAGAGAAAATGTATATTTATTGCAAGAAGCGTTAGAGTTGAAACAGATTAAGAGCGTTCAAGAATTGGCCGGGACGATCCGGAATATAAGGTTCCATAATCAAGTTTTCCTCCAGATCATTAAGAATACGGCATGATATTACCTCCTCACCAACTCGATCAGCTTGAGAAGAACTCAGACATCAGTGTAGAGTACTTTGAAATCCCCTAAGTAGAGAGTTTTAGCATTTGGATAAGCAAATGCAACGACTTAGTGAGTAGAAGTAAATTTTCAAATTGGTCTGGAGAATTTGTCCCCTTGGGTGACCAGAAAACAAAATTATTGTAGTAGTAAGAAAGAAGATTTTAAGACACAGATATAAAACTAGGAGATTCAAAGTCATCAAGACTTGCTATATGAGACGTGATGTTTGTACCTTTATATATCACCCCTTCAGCCTCGATTAATAAAATGTTGTAGTTTGAAATATTACGATCACTGGAGAATGAATCCCTGGATGGATATCTGATTCCCAGACAAAAATAGAACATTAGGCTAGAGAGATGAAATTCCAGATTGATCAGACACTAATTCTCCTCGAACTCGATGCATGAATAGATATTTTGAAGCGTTTGGGTTTCTTCACTCTTGAACTCTGATTCCTGATTGTTAAACACCATCCCACAAAAAAGATAGCAAGTAGCAATCTAAAGCATAATTCCAAATGAATATCCAATTAAAAATATCATATTACTTAAATTGTATATCTTTATTATTTTAAGCGTGGATTGTGTTATCTTTTAGCTCTTCACAAACCTCCCAACGATGTGATAACTATTTTCGCAGCGAATTAAGTTAGTACATCACGTTTTTATTGGTGTCTAATATCCTAAATTTGATGTACTTTTATTGACCTATATTATTCTTCACTAACGGAAAAATATCTGCTATATCCTCGCCATCGATAAATAATCCGGAACGATCAGTTTTAGAGTAAACCCTCTATTCGGTAAGACCTGCTAAATTGTATCATCAATTGCGTCAATTAATATAAAAAACTCACAAATACTTCCATGACTAGTCCCAAGAAGCAGGTCGCCAACGAGTCCAATCCATCCCCTCCGTACCGAAAGAAGCCTACCGCTCACAACCTCTGATGGGTGTCATTTTGTTCCTTCTTACAGACATTCAAACCACATTATAGCACATCACATTAATACATCTACGTTTACTTTAATCTTTACCTCCCGAATCTCATTCGAACCGTCGCTCTTACAGACATAGAGTGAAGGCACCTTCCAGTCGGTACGAGTGTCGGTCCCAGCGTTCTTCTCTCCTCTGTAATATAGTATAATATAGTATAATATATATATATTATATAATATATCTATATTATAATATATATATATATAACTATATATATTTAATAATAAATATAAAATAATATAATATATAAAAGTCACTAATAAGAAAAGAGAAAAGAACAAAAATCCTTAAACTGTTTGCACCTCATCAGACATCTTACGAATCTTATGTAATAATGATTTACACTATGTGAGTAGTGACATATGAATAGGTTATTAAATTTTTTACCTCCTAGAATGTCTGTAGATATCTCTAAAAACCTAGAATTTTTAACTCTATGGAAGTTGCCAAATGGTAAAAAAAAATATTTACGTTCTAAGACTCAATGCTCTAGCCGTTCCCTGAGCTCATGGTACTTGCCTGAACTGTGTTTTGTCACCTAACTCTGCCCTTGTTCTACGTTCTATTACGTATAACATTTTCCTTAACCCTTGCTTCTAGGTGTCATACACGCTACTTTCCAACTTTTTCATGACGTCATGCTATTACTGCATCATTCAGCTACTTTCCAAATACTTTCAATGCTTCTAGTCGCTTCCCTGATTGCTAATGTAACAAAATCTGTTATTCCCTACTTCCTTTTGTTCTAGCCTTCTATGCTATAAACTTTTTCTCCCTCTTTGTGTTTCTATCGACCTCGTCATAACTCGCTACTTTCCAACTTCAGTACTTTCTGGAGCTTCATGCTATGTACGCCTCACTTCACTCAAGACTTTCAAATACTTTTCTATGTTCTGTACGTTTTTTCCTCCGAGGTCATGTACTTCTGAGCATTTTCATCCCACCTGCCCTTGTTCTAGCCTCACATCATTCACTTCTCAAGCTATACACTACTTCCCACTTGTCCATGAACTTTCCGACTTGCTATGCTATAAAAAACTGCACACCAGCTACGTCAATGTTATAATATACACATACAGTTAAAAATAAGTACTTTTTTTACTTTCAAAAATCTGACGGTAAAAACAATTTTTGAGAACAATCAAATTCAAATAGAAAATGGATTATGGCCCAAGTTCTCCATCAATCAGTAGTAACGACCAAAAAAAAAAATTTTTTAAAAATGTGGGGCGCGCGAGCATGGCATAGTTATGCAATTATATAATATAATAATATATAGATATATAAAATATATATATATAATATATATATATAATAAGATTAATAATAGAATTATATATATAATATAATCATATAATATAAATAATATATAATATTAAATATTATATAAATATAATATTATTATACTTTTTCTTGCGTGATTTTTATGTATGTCTCCGGATGCCTAATTTTGCTTTTTCCTCACATTGCATATATATGTTTTTAGAGCATAAATTGAGCATTTGCGATTTACAGCAAACCTCATTTGAAAAGTGGCCTTGAATTTGTTTTTGAACACGTTACACCACTAAAGGCCATTGTTTGCATAACTTGATGTGGACAAACCAAACACAGCCTTAACGATTCAATAAGCATATTTGAATTGTAGTAACGAGTATTATTTGAATTTTAATATTCTTATATTGTAGTAAGTATTGTCGTCAGAATCGAAATTAAGATTATCACTACGTCCCACAGATTTGTCATGTCTTAACAACGAAACACAATCAGCTCCCTAATCAGAGGATATTCTCCAGTGTGTATTCTTAATAGTATTTCATCATCTAAATTAACTTATTTTACCCGGGATTTTCTTATGTTTGTGTCTTCGATACTATGAAAAATGCATTTCCACTATATCATACAGGTCTGATCTGGGTTCATCTTGTAGTCTGTTGATTTGCAATCGTGCTTTTTGAACTTCATACGCATGTACTTCCTGACTTTGACTTTAACAATCTTCCAGGACAAACGAAAAAGTATAAAGTCAGTAAATCTTGTCACGTTTGCCATCCACACGTCTCACACACCTTAATCCTTCCATTTTGTTGCGTCATGTATTTAGTAAATTACAATTCAGAGGTTGAATTTTCGTCTCAGTACCTATTCAAATGCCGGCTAACGGTATAGAGAACATGGGCGGAATCCAGACAGCCACCTTCGCAACGCCGATGCGAGCGGTGGGTTCTAAGAGTCCTCTAGTTCGTGTGAAGCTCCACGTGACTCCTCCCCTACAGCTATCACGGGGTTCGATCTGACTTATAGTTTAATCGGACTATCTGCGTGGCCTTCGGGACTATCTCTTTGAAAACCGCCTTGCAAAGATTACCTATTCCGCCCTCCCGTTCCGCTCTGAACACTACAAGAATGAAGCACCGTCGGTGATTTTCCTACCGCCGACTCTGCTAAAAAGACTGTGATTTGTCCGCCCTTCCCGTTCCTCCGACTGCTGCCTTACGGAAATAAAGCACTGAACGTGATTCCCGCCCGACCGGGGTAAACCCATCGTGGTCTGTCTCCAGCCAAACCGCTCGACCGCCTGTTCCCTGGGGCAGGGCCTCTCGGGGAGTCCGTGCGATCTAAACGGCCCGACCGGTTCACGACTCAGTAAACCAACTCGTCGCCACCCTGCCCCGCAAGGCATACTCTTTAAATGGCTTCCACAGGTACGCCGGTATTATTCCAACAACGTAGCTTGCTAAAGAATGGATTTTCCGTTACCCGATCGCCACTTCTCTTGATAACCAAACTGACACACTGGGAAAATAATAAACATACACAATTTATCGCACTAATTCATTTCAAAACATAACGTTAAGCCCTTCACAAAAAGAGCCCGCAATCGTGGGGAAAATCATCCGCGCTAAAAGCAGCAATAACCAATATACAGAAATGGGTGCCAGTGATAACTTCCTGTAATCCACAAGAATTCCAATTTCCCTGTGCACGACCAGCTGCGATATTAGCACGGTTCCTCGCTTTAATATGCTTAAGTCACAATGACCCGTTTCACTCTCATTGCCC
The DNA here is from genome assembly GCA_015478945.1 of Trachelipus rathkii. Taxonomy (NCBI): domain Eukaryota; kingdom Metazoa; phylum Arthropoda; class Malacostraca; order Isopoda; family Trachelipodidae; genus Trachelipus; species Trachelipus rathkii. The sequence continues at coordinate 14,782 of JABUQX010069708.1, read as the reverse complement.
AGTTGGGAGGGCTAGAATTTTATCAGTTCCGCGAACAGTAGCGCTAATGTCCCGCACTTCGTTCCCGTATAATTCACACGCTTCTTCGATGTTGGAGATCCTCAATACTTCTTTAAAATAAACATCTCGCGTGATGTTCTCAGAAGTTAACTCGCACTTCTCAGATTGACTTCCAAGTTCCAATGAAAGTCGTATAGTTACAAATGGAGTCCCGTATGTCACCGGCATACAGCACAAGTACACTCATTAACTCCATCGCTCAACCTAACCCTACAACAAACCGATCGCACTAGCTTGTTCACAACACTTACCCAAGAGTGGAAACTGACTCTCAGTTTCTTCTCTACCTGCTTTTTATCTGATTGCTGTCACTCCATCTAGGCGTCTCATTTTATTGTCACCATGGATCCTATCGCACTGTCTGCTAACGAATATACCATCTACAGAATTTAAATTAAAGGAAACTACATGAAATATTTATAAAGATATGTTCTAAAATGAATGAAGTATAAAAGATGACATCATAGTAAATAAAATGAATAACCCCTCAATCTCAAGTGTAAATGATATATAATATATTAGCTCAATTATCTTAGTTCCCTCCTAAAGTTAAGAGAAATAAAATCGCAAACAGATTTTGTTCTCCCCAATTGAAATTAACTAAAATAACTAAATTGAGGTCAACCTATAAGTGACAACTTCACCTGATCTTCTATAATCGTGGATCGTCAGAATCATTCAAGACCGAGAATCATCATTGCTAGTCGCTATGTAGTCAACTTTTCCTATAACTAAAGATGCGAACCTTCATACAAATTGGCATTCCTTTCGAAGCTAACCCCCATCTCTCACCAGAGATATTATGGTTAGAGATCACTATACCTCAATAGGCACCTATATCTCTCAAAAATCTCCATTCTTCAGAACCACTCTTGAAGAACTTAATAAATTTGGTGGATAAAATCTAAAAACACTTAAACTACACTTAACATCCATAAGGACTCTTTGGCACTTCCCGACTTGCCTCGAACAATAGCCTGAATTCGTGCAAAAACAAACCGATTCTTACAAGGTTACTTTGTTCAACCATGGGAATCACTGTTGTGTGAGCTCGCGATTTCAGATAAACTAAATAGAAAACATGGACTAATGTTTATATTACATAAAATTGATCAACAATTGTGATTGAGTATTAATTTGTGCAAAAATTAATTAAGATATTGGATGAAACATTAATCAATTCAAACTGGCCTACCACGCTTATTTCTTTTTTTTTATACACATTTGTAAGAATTCTAAATTCGCAATCAACAGGAAATATCACCCTTATAGAATTAGGATTCCTTAGCTTTAGTTTAACAAAAACTAACGCAAATTCGAGTATCTTACATTCGTCGCACAAATGCAAACAACCCACGCCTTATATAACATACTAATAAGTTAAATAATAGGAACTTTCAACAAATTCGTAGAATAATATATTTTTATAAATAGTATATATATATATATATATAATTTATATTAAATATATATAACTTTATATATATGATAATATATATTAAATATAAATATATATAATTAATATATATATATAATATATAGATAATAATAAGTTAGGGAGAACTGTCGCCAATAGGTTTGTTTATTGTTCCATTAAGGTGGAGGTTAAATGTGTCAACTGGTAATCCATATTAAATCATAGTAATAGTTAAGTTACATTGATCACCATCCTGCCGACCTGTGATCCAGCCTGGACGATCATTTTATTTAATTATCATATATCAATTTTGTAATATTGGCCCAACTCTAATTGTATTTTCCTTTTCTAGTAATAACCCTTCGATATATATTTTGATTGAAAGTATTCATAAAAAACTGTATATTATAAATATAACCAATAAAAATAACCGAAATAGCAATAACGATAATAACATATTCTCTATATTTCCACTGTTATCGAAAACCTTGAAAAGAAATTATATCTATATTCAAGGTTAAGTAAAAATACAAAGAACCCTTAATTAATTATATAATACGATTAAATGGTAAAAACTTTTAAACTTTAATAGTATGGCTATAAGTAGTAAACTGTACATTCATATACATTAACTGTTGTAGAAACGATCTGACTCACTATTGTCCCCATTGCATAAACCCTTTTGCACATCTAACAGGCGAGTTCGTAACTATGATCCAATCCATGTAATCATTGAGTTTAACTACAAATCTCTTAATATATATCCAAAAGCTAAATTCAAACCATACATAGTTAACATAGGGTGGTGTTTCGAAAGCTGGATCATCCGAATCCTTTCCTTCTTCCATTACTAGATTTGATCATTCACATCAACTTTCTGGACCTTTCCCCGTAAATTCAGTTAAGTGATCACTTTTGTCCTGTTGAGTCCCAGAATTTTCTAATTCCTCTACCCTCAAATGCAGAAATATATTGGACAAGCGTCGTTCACTACCCGAATTCTGATGGCAGACTTGTCTGAGCTCTTTGTACATATTGAACATTGGATCTTGTAAATTCCCACGTATAGTTAACTAATATGAGTCTACTAGTCTAATTAAATCATAATCTTATTACCATATGTTGGGGTTGGATTTGTCGATAATTGATACTCAACAACGCCACATCTATTTGAGCGAGTTTAAGAGTAAGTAACTTTTTTATGTTGTTAATTTTATTTGAACTTTGATTCTATTGAACTATTAATTTACTACTGAAATGATCGGATTAAAAATTTAAAGGTTAAAAAAGATCTACTTTGATCGATTAATATAATAGATAATAGATGCTTTTTATTATAATGAACAAGCTTTATTTATTAAAAATTAGTAAAGCATAAAATCTACACCTTTTATTCTGGCCAACGGAGTTCCGAGATTATCTCCCTCCGTTACGGAAACTACAAGTTCTCGATAAATCGATTGGTGTCATTAGAAATGGTCTACCGACATTAAACCACGTCTTAGAACACCACAAAAATCTCAATAACAGCGTCGACTTTGACCTTTCGACCTACCAAAATTTCGAAGAAGTCACCTCTCATCAGGGTACGAGTGTTCGTCTACGTCTTCCTCGCACAGTATAAGTGGCCAACAGTGACTCCACCGTGAGCTCCTGGCGCTTGTGGCCAATGGATTGTACCGGCCACACTGCGACATTTTTTGAAAAGCATCCGACTTCAGTTTAACTTCGATGAACTCTTCTCGTGTACTACATTGACAATTCGAGAGTTAGTTTAAACCTCCAATATTAATTTCTTATCTTGAACTAAAAAATAATAATGTCCAGAAAAATAAGAACTCTCATGATTCCCTTTAGATATCTTTAACTTTAAGATTTGTCAAATCAGCCAACCTGCAGCTATCGCTTGGACCTACGTAAGACCAAGTCTTGGAGTGATCAGAATTAAAAAAAATTAGAAATGAATTAGTAGTACAATGTGAAAAAATAAACACAGGAGTTCCAACTCTGACGTACCTTCGTCCAATCGACGTACAATATTGTTCCACTCGTGACATAACCTTTTTACACATGTCCGAAATGGGATCCTTTAATCTCGAACTAATACGACAAATTGCTCTAGTAAAGGCATATTGGCTCGTAAATGATACCGTAGATATGCGTTATAACCAAAGTCCATGATACATTTTATGATCTGATTATAATATCTTCCTAGATTGCCCAATTCACACACTCTAACCTTGTTCCAGATAATCCCCCTAGTTATGTAGAAAATCCCAAAAAGTAAGTTTCTTCATCCTACCTTATTCAACGACCAACGTTCTGTCCTATCTCACATCTTTCTCATGAATTCTATACCCCCGTTAATTACTTTAAAAACCAAGTTCTTCTAGAATTCCGACGAATGGTAAGGCAAAGAGATCTTCCCTAATAAGAGAATCATGCTCCGTAAAAATGATAACTAATCTACAGACCCACCGAGAAACGAAATCCCGTAAAATCAATACCGGAGCATCAATTTCAACTGACCTCGGTCGTATTCTGCGTTTTCGCACAAGGAAGTCACAACGACATTCTGAACCGTACGTATTCCCGACAACGAAACTCCATGTAAGGGCCACACAGTGAACATAGGCTTCGACATCTGGAGAACCATTGTGCTTCCGAACCAGTATTAAAGAACCAGAAACTAAGTTTTGGACCTGTTAAATTAATCTGAATCAGAAATCTCTGTCTACTTGGTCGATTGACGGCGTGATCTGTAGCCTCATTACTCCAAATGCCATCTCACCAGGTAAAACCGCTTTCGTCGACCAGCTAAGCAAATTTCTTCAAATCTAACCGAGAAATCATCAAAATACCGGAATCTCTCTGTACGGACATTTATATTTGGAGAGAGATGAACACAAGAAAATCAAAATATAACGAATTCAGAAGTACATGCAGCCATCTCGACCCAACGAAGCAAATGTTTGCCCTTCGGTTGAAGCGCCTAGCTAGTCAAGCATATCGGGACACGATATGAGAGATCATGATTTCCTTAGAATAGCTTTCCTTTGAGTGCCCCTCAAATGAACAATTCGCCTCAATTTATATAAATGCAGGATGTTGACGTCTATAAGTATAGCTTCTGGAAAAACTCCTAATTCTGCGGACTCTTTGACAGCGAATACTGCTTTCCCAATCTATTCCACAACTCAAAACACTGAATCATCAATCAACTTATGCCCGAAAGACAAATGAAAGCGGACACCTAGATGAATCCTCTGGAGCTCATACCAGATAATACGACTCCCTGAATGATTAAGTCTAATCACAAAGCTGCAACCAAGCGTACACCTAAATAAAATACGTCACGTCAGGTCATAAAATAAAAGTAGTCCCCAGAACGAAATAGGTTCGTTTAAATTGTGATCCCCAATAGTTACAAAAACATAAGTAAAGGTAGACCATAATTAATTCACAAGGCTCTAAGCTAGGAGAAGTTTTAAATCTGAAAAATCAGGCACAGAATAATGCTATCAATGGACTCATTACTGCAAAAAGAGAGGTACATCATGGCCAAGATGAAAGGAAATCCCTCCAACTCCCCCAAATAAAAAGTATTCCTGGTAGTTGGCCTACGCTGGTTATGCATTCATCAAGGCTCCCCGTGCATAATCTGATAAAGACTCTTCCAAGAAGTTCCTACGGTATATCGGTCAGCTTCAATTTCACTTCAACATTAGGGTCTTCATCACCAAGAAATAAACGCCCCTACCCATAGAATTAAGATACACCATGAAGGACGTAGATTCTAAACTACGTCTCTCCCAGATCCTGAGAATAACCTGAATAGACTCAGCTTCATATAGGAACGGAAAATTTAAAAAACCTTAAAATGAACATGAAATTCCCGCGAACAACCTCCATTGTGAAATAATAAACCTAGATATCAATCAGGAAATTGAGCCCATGTTCATCCTTAAGAACCTATTGTTAGTCTGCTTGACTCCAACGCTCTGCTCTATGGGTTAAGTAGACATGGGACTTTTAATATTATATCAATGAAATACCGGCGATCAAACTGCCTTAAGGGCCTCTTGGATATTAATAAGTTAATCGGCCCATCATGTTCTGGTCGTGAACAGCATACCTATGGACTTCTACGACGAAGTATTCTTCCCTACAGTATGACTAACCCACATTGGTTGGTGCGCCAGAAGTAGCAACCGACTGAGGCGTCGCATAAAAGAAATGAACCTTCCCCAACTTAACTACGGCGGAATTATACATAGTTGAGAGTACGATCCTATAGCTAGGAAAAGTCAAAAAATCCCTTTATACAATGTGTCACATATCCATTAATCTCCCTTCTCAGTCAGATGGAGTCTCTGCCTCCTCTGAACCTACTTGGTAGTTTCACAGAGCAATCGGACTCCAATTGGGTTCGGGACTGAGAGAGCTTCTTGTAGGGTGCTCAATTAAATCCTTCCGAGACATCCTCACTATATAGCAATACTGTAGGTATTTGTTTCCGGAAGACAAAAAACTCAAATCAATAAGACAATAGAGCAATAACGACAACAACTTAAAAAGCAACGTATGCTCCACTAAATTGGAGGAAGTTGCTTTGCGATTCTATCTGACTCAAAAAAAATAATCGACGGTATTAAAACATAAATCAGCTCTCCATTCGCGACCAGGACGTAGGCCAAATATCACAACACCTATAGAAGTGGAAACAGGCCGGCCGAGATTAGCGGTGTTTCAAAGTCCTTGCCAAGAAAAACAATTCATGAACGTTGAGCAATAATTAGACCAGTAATCCCAGATATCAGCCTGTGTCCAAAACTGACGGTAATTACAGTTATGTATAGAACCGTAACTTAAATAGTGTTACTAAGCAGATTCTCCCGTTACCGTAACTAATAGACATATAATATATGATACAATTTACAGAACAATTATGTCCGCTGTATTATCAATGTCATGGACCGGGGAATGAATCAACGCATTTTTCCACTCCTCGCACAGTACGTAAATTTAAAAACCCTTAGTAAATTCGCACTTTCATACTTGGTCTGCGTTAGAAGAATACGATGTCCGAGTGGACTTATAAATTTATCATCGCTCGAAAATAGATATCATCTAGCTACTATCGGTCCTTCGGGACTAGAGAAAGAACGGAAAAACTAAACCCATAAAATGCTTGCGGACGGGCTTGATCTGGGCCACCAAATATCAGAAAGTATACCCTTCAAAAATACAAAAGGACGTTGGAAATGTCCATCCGACTCGGTTACAGAATCCGACACCCGAGGTAAATTATAGGCGACATATCCAACTGGTCATATCAGTAAGCCTTATCAATTCAGAGCTGGGTAGATCCATCTAAATGACGGGAGGAGTTCAGCAGGCCCGATCACTGAAGCCTAGTAATTCCCACATTGAGTGTCCCGATAATCCGGATTCTCCCATGGAGCTCCAGTTGCTCAACTCGGGCTTTCCTGTTCCAATCAACGCGCGCAACCAATCTCATTTCCAGACCTTACTGGGCTCAATGAATTAGTGAGGAAGGAATAACGGCTTGGCGTGGCGTAAATCCTTAACTTCTCTCTGAAATCATCAATTTACCAACATAGCCGCTTCTATTACAAAATAATTATTCGTTACTGATAGTGTCGGAGATGCAGGCGTAAAGATTGAACCTAAAATTTGGTTACCAATTATACGAGATCTCCATAATCTAACTGCTAATTGGAACGAAATTACATCTTAACCATTCAAAATCCCTGGGTTTTCGATAGTAAAGTCATGAGAGCCGTCGTCTATATCAGGTTTCTCTCCTTTTATATGATCGAAGATGACATTAGAAGGCACAGATCCGATCGAAGAATGCAAAGCATCCCATGAAATATAACTCAAGCGCATTGTAAAAAATCGATATATAAAACTTCCGGGGGTCAATTCCCAACGGAAGTATAACACATTTACTGATCTTTAAAACTAGTTCAAATAATATTAAAATAAACCCTAACAAGGAAAACGCTGGAATTTAAAATGTTTAGCTGGGATTCACTATAACTATCTGTCAAATACTTCATATGATAAAATTTTGGTCACTTTACCTCTCGGTTATAAATGAATACCTTACTCGAATGAAGTAAAACCAGAGAATTAATTTTTCTTGGCTCTCGTTGACTTCTCTCGCAATTGAATCTAACTAAAGTTTGGGTTCATTCTTACGCGATGTAAAATTCTAATTCTTAGCAAATACTTATCTTGATAAGACATAATACGTAAAAGCAATCTAAGACAGAAAAACTTATTCACCTAATCTTAATATACTCTTTTTTTCGTAAGCTGATGTTAAAACAGAATTTCATTATGAATGGCTTGAATACTACTATGCCTACGAAAATTTCAACTTATGAGCACGAAATACCTACCTACTATAAAAGATTTCATAATTGATCTTTCATTTTGAGTATTGCAGACTAAAAAAATATTAAATATCTATATAGGTAATTGTGTGATCTACACACCAAAAAGTTAAATATATATACGTATAATTAATAATTACAAAAAATTTATCTAATATCTAAAAAAAATTCAAAGTCAGTCAACCCTGAAATACATAAATAAATAAATAGATATATATATATAATAAATAAAATATAATAAATATAAAATATAATATAATAAAATAAATATTTTATAATAATATATAATATATAATAATATATATATAATATATATAAATAATTAAATGATTATATATAAATTAATAAATTATATATAGTATATAATAAAAATAAATGGCCTGATAAATATATATTTTCCGGTTCCCTGCTCCGAACGACTGTCACGTCAGGACATGGATAGCGAGCTTTAACCACTTATTTAACATGATTGTCCGGTTCTAGAGAACAAGACTTCTCATGAATAGTATCATAAGCCCTGGATCGATGCTTCCTTCTCAAACATAGCAATGGAAGTAAATATGTCTAAAAAAATAGTCAGTTTACGACTCCCCAATATTTTATTTTAAGTGGTTACAATGACTGAAATAAAATTCATGTACCGAGGTATCAACTTATTATTCAAGAATAAATAGTGATTTCCAAGTACAAACCATTTTCTGACACTGAAACATGAACAAATATCCACTCAAAATCAATTGCTTCCCTCTTCTCTAAAAATTAGTCATTTCTCAAGTTATAGTTATTGTACTTTTAAAAATCTGTGGTACTTTGAAAACGAGGAATAGAAAAGAAGTTTACTTATGCTAAAAACATATTACTCAATAATTACTTTTCTATGTTTTGGTTGCTGGAGTTGGGTTTTATCGCATGTTTTAATATTAAATATAACGACATTCAATTAGACGGAAATATCGCTTTTCGAGTTATTCGGCTTGACTAAACACTCGGGCGTATGCCAAGTAAACAGGAGTTTGTCTGATTTAGCTTGTTGTTTTCAGTGGCTCTTTCTGAATTTCATTTCTAAGAGACAAAAAAAATCTCCGGAGGCGAAAACATGGATTGCGTAAAGCGTGAGTCTCAGCCGCACCAATCTTGCTAACCCGGTCAGCACTACATGAATCCGATTAAAACCAGTATCATAAGCATTAGGAAACTATGCTGGAAACGAAAAAGGTTCAGGACCAAGAATAACCACTGCTACGTTTGAACCTGTTGATCGACTCAGGGTGAGGGCTATCCCTAGATCATGAAAAGAACGCACTGATGGATATAAAAAGTGAAGCCCAATCAAAAAATTTAGTTTAACATCCCCTGTGCAAGATATGCGCATACAACAAAAACGGCCTTATTCGGATTGGCACCAAGTCCCAATACCAACATTGACGATCCGGTGCTTCTCACAACAGAGACGGAGCAGGCACCACAGTTAAATTGTGAATCCTTATGAAACAAAAATACCGAATCGGCGAGAAAAATGTCCTCAGAAACATGACATACTTGATTATCTAAGAAATATGCTACTAAGGATGGAGGTACTTCAATCAACCCCTCATACAAGTACTAATAAAGACTTTAAATTTACATTCCCTTGTATAGAATCTACACCCCACGTTATCTCTAAGACACCTCTTAATGAAATGAATGCTGAAGTACGAATTTAAAATAACAAACTCTCTGTGAGAACGCCTATAACCCTAGCAGTCATCTCATACAAAAAAAGAAGACCATCAAGCCTTCGTACTTATTCAACGGACATACAGTGCCACCATAAATTATGTACCTCGTCTTTCTTCCATCTATAAATAGATATCTACCGCAGAAATTTTCCCCAAGATCTAACAAAGCAATATCACCATATTTTCTTCTCGATATTAAGAAGGAATACTATCTCAGAAAATTACCAACAATAGTAGTCTTATTTCACTCCCTCGAACACCCCAATATAACCGTCTCTGTGCCTTTCCTTTCACAACTCTTGAGTGTCCAGCCAAGAAGAACAGTCAGCCACCATTAACGTGGCCTTTAACTTTGGTAGTACTACCACCGGTGTACGCCAGTAGAAACAACAGAGATGATCTCAATTATTAGCAAAGAGTAACCGAAGAAACAGGAACTGCAGCAAGCTTCATCCTGAAGAGCACAGGCTCCAGAATGTATAAAAATATATTATATTTTATTTATTGGGAGCCAAACTTCTGCGCTGATCTATGCTCTTGCCTTCACTCGCCGTCCTTCTTGAACAACGTGCAAATTGAGGGGGTGTTAGATTTATGGAGGATATAAGGAGAAACTGTTCGTGCATACGTGTTTTATGACAATAGGTGGAGCTTAACATGGCAATGTAAGCCAACTATTAATCATCAGTACTTATTTAATTCACTGATCCAGTCTGGGATGTGACCACCCGAGAACAGTATTCATTTATCAGTATGATCAACTTAGTAAATTCATAACCAAAACTTGATTTACTTCTGAAACTCGTCATGAAATTTTGCTGATAAGTATTGGTTAATGAAATTGTATATAAAATAACAATAAAAAAGCCAAGGAGAATATGTGCGATCCATAGTTGTGCTCAGTTACAAAATCGAATTCATCGAAGACCTTGAAAGAAATATATCATTTCACGGAGGTATAAACACAAAGAGCTAATTAATATTATAATACTATAAGTAAAAACGTAACTTATGCATGATATAAGATATAAACTGAATTATACATTTAACGGCATTGGTAGAACCTGAACAAACTCATGTCCATTTCGAATAAACCCCTTTGGACACCAAGAGTTGACAACAATCAATTAATTGCTTAACTAAAACTTAATTATTTTAAAAGCTCACAATCCTCACGGAATTGTCATATAACAGGCAACGGTGTCCCAGATTACTCCCGTACGGAGAAGCCAACCTCCTCCGATAATCTGATGGTCAAGATGGCCTTCTACAACATTCAACCGACATCTTTGAACACAAAAAAACTCATAGACTATTATTCTATTGAACATTCGAAATCTTCAGTTTCTTCGACTTCACTTCTACGAAATTTGAAGGCACCTATCTAGACGAGAGTGCATACTAAGCAACAAGGATGAATCTGGTTGAGGTAAAACATGAGAAGGTGGAAATTAGAAATGTTTCTGTCAAAGCTTTCACAGAGGGAAATAAGACAATACAAAATATTCTCTTTTGATAATCAAGAGATCAAATAATCTTCTTAGTAGAACATGACATGCAGGGGGGCATAGTAAGAAAATTAAGAAAGAAAGCATCCACTGATATAAAAAGCAGCTTTCAATAGGTTTTAAATTTGAATAGGTCTGCTAAGAGGTGTGATTGGACCGGATGGCAACATAGAAAAGTGATCGTTATGAGGTTGATACATATAATGAATGACAAAGGCAAATGCAATTATTGATATAGTTAGTTAGATGCATTTACCATAATAGGTATACAATGCATGTAGATTTGGTACAATATTATATATCATTATTTGACTAAGCCAATTGGGATTATGTAGGTTACAGACAAAGACAACTAGGTCCTTTGGACGCATACATTTTGTAGGTCTGGGACAGGTCCGATAGGCCATGTTTTACATGGCTAATTCCTAATTTCCTAATAATTCCAATCAGTACGGGTCGTCCACGGCTTCTCTCCGGGCAATATAATATATTAGAATATAATATATTATATAAAATTAATATATAAATATATAAATAATAAATATATAATATATAATAATAGTAATAATGTAAGAAAATGTTTAGATTGATCATTTTATTAAATCCTCAAAAAAAGAACAAAAATAACAAACTGACGGTGTAAGTAATTTGCCGAGACACCATTGAGGCCAAAAATAACTGCTTCACAAGACGAGCTTGGGTTTACTGCTCTATAAATCCTAAGTATTCTATATTTTTTTAAATTCTTGAACAACTCTCACACTCACAAAAATAAAAGATAGAAAAAATAAAAAAAGTAGAATAACACAAAATAAAAATAAAGAAAAACGATTTACTATTATATCTTAACTCCTTGTCTTTTTAAGATCAAGAATAATCAAATGTTACGTATCCAAATAAATTTTTCAGAAATTAGGAGAATGAAACCGATATCTAAAGTTTTAATAATAAATTATATCTACATCACAAATACATTAAATATTCTCTAAACAAAAGGTGAACATTCAAATAATATATTATAAATAATAATATATATATATTATAATAATAAAAATAATAAATATCTAATACTATATAATATATATATAATAATTAGTTTGCTATACAAACAAACATAATGGACAAAATCAAGAAAAACCAAAGCAAATAAAACAAAAACGGGAAATACAAGTGGGTTAGCGAAAATTACTAGTGTATAATATGAAACTTATTACTCAAGTAATAAGAAACATTTATCAAAAATGACATGAAATTTTAAAACATCCTTAATATGAAGACTTGGAAAAGTTTATTTAACAACCAGTAAAAATTGAAAAATCGCCTTATGCCAATTACTGATCACTTGCAAAACAATTACGCTAGATACAATACATATTATTAATCTTTTTATTTTGTATTTTTAAGAGGAATATTGCATCTGGATACAGAGACGATTAGTTTTTTTCTTTAATAGTAATCTATATTAATTGCATCGATACTGATTCAGTGTAACCTCTAATTAAATCTTAAATAAGAAATACATGTACTGCATCAGAATCTATACTAAAATATTGTTTCTTGGGATTATATTTTATGCTAATTGTATAAACTAGAGGTATAAACTCAACATTAGTATAATACGGAATAATAACACACTAATTCTAGTCAGGTTTCTGCAGTCAAAGGTCAAGGTGATATAGGTAGGAATTTTAAACAGAGTAATCTTCTCCATCGATCTTTTGAGTCATCATCCTTTTTCTGCTTCCATTATTTTAAAAACAAAGTTACCTTATGGTGAATAATTAATTGATACACGCAGGATAGTTTATCATGTGTTTATGAAATCTTCTATTAAAGATTTACTTTATTTATTACAGGGTTTTGAAAAAAAAATAGAATCACCATTATTCATTATTGTAAAAAATGATATTAATTTTTGTTGGAGTTAAACTATACCTAAAATGGAATGATCTTTAAAAGAAGAAATACGGTAACTATTTTTACCTCTGAACACTACCAGAGGTTGTATGGAAAAATAGAGCAGGATAGCCAGTTAATTCAACACCTGTGCTTGTGAAGCTTGAGCTTGTTATTAGCAACAAAAAGAGAACTAATCGGGAAGATGACCATCCAATCACAATTCATAAAATAACAAAAATACTTAACAGACGCTGAACAATACAAGTAATAAAAATTAAAAATCAAAGTCTACTTTCGACATACGTTAAGAAAGAAAGAGACATAGTCTAAACTTCAAAATTAGGGAATTATTGACTTATAAAGTAAAAAGTAACGACGGACAATCAAGTAATTAATGGTACTAAGAACAAAGATAATACAAGAAAGTTAGTCTCCCACCGCAACATGAAGACGGAAAAGAGAACGCTATCAAAGAAAAAAACGCGAAAATAACCTATCAGAAAAAGAATTGTGTGATCTGCACGAACTAGTACCCGTCGTGAGATCAAAAGTCACAGGCAACTAAACTCTGGGAGCTAAAGCTTATAGCCCCATCTGCTATAGATAATTCAGAGCATCTCATTGCTCTATAGAATTAAGTGAAGTAGGATAACTGTCAGGGGGGACCACATAGGCATCTCTCCCCCCTTTTTTCTCAATTACGCTAAGGTGCCTGGAATTAAAAACTCAACGTGAGTGAATCCCTCTCCTACAGCGTCTCAGTTGTTTAGCCCATGTACTATTTCTGATTCGGGGAATTGACTGGATATACTTTTTTAACCGCTTTAAGTATCTAGGTGCGTTTCGGGTCAAACTACTGGATTGGGGTAAGTTAGACACGTCATTCCACGGAATTTACAGAAGGACATACCTTTTCTGTGTTACGGGTAAAAGAAGGGATTCTACCTGCCGTATTTACCGTTCTTGGCAGTAGCTACATACCCAAGAATTAAGCCATCCGCATTTCGGCCTCTCTCACAATAGCAAGGGGAGAATCTATCTCAATCCGCGACGGACATTACGATTATCGTCATCGGGCAACATTACGACCCTGGAATGATCAGTAACGGGATATTTACGAACAGTGTGTGAAAACGACGTATACCTTATCCGGAGACTACTTGAAATGAGGAACGAGTAAATAAGGAGATTTAGTTGTGTCAACCTTTTTCCGCAACAATAGTCCCATTCAGAGTGCAGCACTTTATTTGTAACTGATCCAAGACCGTAAAGGTCAACTCCCGTCAACTGAAATAATTATGGTCGACTCAACGGGTGATTGGGGAAATGGAATTTGCTGCAATAATGCTAACAGAGTCCCAATATTACAATATTTCCATAACTCTAGCATAAACGTCCAACCCATTAGATATGAACAAATGCTCAATTAAGGAGCAACTACAAAGAAAGCTCTAAGGGAAATCAGATCTCCATACGGGCATTATAGCCGACACAGGCGTCAACCGAAGCAAACATTTATTTCTCGTTGTATCGATAGCTGCTGATACTCTGAATCTATATTCTTTCTTTCGTCGCAGTCCCGATACCAACTACAATTTCTGTACAGACAGTATTCCCGTCATTTGGATATGATCCTAGATTTAAGAATTGCTTCTAGCTCGCCAGTCAGTCTTAACCAGTGATGCTAGGAATAACACCTACGCTTGAAAATCACCAAATACTAAAGATCTGTCGATCAATTTAAATTACAGGTCA
>JABUQX010069707.1:15000-26666 GCA_015478945.1 Trachelipus rathkii | reverse complement strand
ATGGATTGTGGCTTTTCTAGAGGCTGACCATATATATATACTATATATATATAAGTATATATATATATATATATATATAATAATATATATATATATATAATATATTATATATATATATATATATAATATTATATTTAGTGATGGACATGACATCCGCATCCGCATCCGCACCTAAATTGACATCCGCATCCGCATCCTCACTTAACGGCACATCCGCATCCGCATCCTCTTTTGAAAAATGAGGATGTGCGGATGTTTTCTACATTTGATTTTTATGTTTAAATGCATATAAAATAAATATTTATTTGGCATCTTTATCATGGAAGTTTATGGGAATAATTATCTAAATTCATCTGTGATAATATATATATATATTATATATATATTATTTATATATATATATATAATATATATAATAATTTATAATATATATATATAATATAATAATATATATATATATATATATATATATATATATATATAATCATGTCATGTCATCTCATGTCAAATTAAAATATATTTATATGTATTATTATATTATTATTAATATCTTTATATATTATATAATATACTATATATATATATGATATAATATATATATATATATATATATAAAATATATTATATATAATATATTATATATATATATATATATATATTTTTAAAAATAATATTAATAATTACTATTAAATATATATTAATATAATTTTTTTATATATAATATATATATAATAATATATATAATATATATAGTATATAATATATATATATATATATTATATAATATATATATATATATATATATATATATATAGTATATATATATATTATATATATATATATATATATATAATATATATATATATATATATATATAGAAGTGGCGCACATAAACCAGGCCCCATCTCTACGAAAAAAGGTAATATCAATAATAAATCTACCAACCGTACGTACGTCAGGTCTAATCCAAATAGTAGAATAGTAAGTAGGACAATAATAAAAGGACATCTTACCTACGGTATTAATTAACTGAGCAGGAGATTTAAAGTCTATGTTCGAAATGTTCTCCGTCAAGAACAAAGCAAAGTTCTGCACGTTTAAGCATGTTATTGAAAACATTTCTCAATACACGTTGTGGGATGTTGGAAATCTCTTGACGTATGTTGTTTTTCAATGTGTCAATTGTTCTGGAATTGTTGTGGTAGACTCTAGATTTTAGAAATCCCCACAGGAAATAGTCGCATGGTGAGAGGTCGGTAGACCGGGGAGGCAACAAACCTTTGCTGATGGTCCTTTCCTCTGTAAAATCGGTATGTATGGTAGTCAATGACAGATCCAACGTATGGCAGGTCGCCCCATCTTGCTGGAAATAGGCATAACGCTTTTCGTTTGGAGTTAACTGTGCAGAGAAATCACTATAGACTTGTAGGTAAACATTGGTATTCACAGTTTCATTGAAGAATATTGGACCGATTATTCTGTTACCAGAAAGAGCACACCAAACACCAATTTTTAAATCGTGTAATGACATTTGCAGGGACTCGTGTGGGTTCTCTGTAGCCCAGTGTCGACAGTTTTGGGAATTAACGTAACCCGACAGATGAAACCAAGCTTCATCCGTTGAAAAGAAGAGAAACGGATCAACATTTCCCCCAGCAACATTCTCTAGCAACCAATTACAGTAAGTTTTACGCTTACCCTTATCCGCTTCTTTTATTTCATGAACAACACTCACACGGTAAAAGGACTCGTTTGAGCTGGTTTTATAATTTAAATTAACCCGGACGTACGGTCGTAGGTAGTTAGGTAAATATTTTATTGATAATCATTTTTTCGTAGATGGGGCCGGTTTTATGTGCGCACTCTGTATATATATATATAATATATTATATAATATATATATATATTATATAATATAATATATATAATTATATATATATATATATATATAAATATATATTATAATATATTAATATATATATATATATATATAATAGTATGTATTTTTTATTCAAACTTCAGAAACGTAAACAATCCGCATCCGCATCCGCATCCGCATCCTCACTCTACTTTAAGATCCGCATCCGCATCCCCATCCGCATTCCTCTTAAGATCCGCATCCGCATCCAAGCAAACCAGTCAAATTTTAAACATCCGGTTCCATCACTAATCTATATAATATATTTGAATTCTCTCTTGCAAGAAAAACTTTGAAAATAGATTTTAGCTCAAGATATATTATATATATATATAAATATATATATAATATATATATATATATATAATAATCTAATATATATATATATATATATTAAAAAATATATATATATATATTATAATATAGATAATATATATATATATATAATATATATATTATAATATATATATATATATAATAATGAAATGTTAAGAGAGAGAGAGGAGAGAGAGATGAGAAGAGAGAGTGATCTTGAGAGACAGAGAGACAGAGACTGCTTTGGATTTACTGAGACTTGAACCGACAAACCTTGAATTCTTACAATTATGATGCCTAAAGTTCTGAATATTGGCCATTTGAACATTCCATGTTATTATATATCATATATATATATATAGTATATTATATATAATATATTTAAAAAAAATATATATTATATATATATATATATATATATATATATAATATATATTACTTATATAATATATATATATTATACAAATTTACAATAACAAATTTACAATAAAGACAATGCATCACACCAAAATATAAAGATATTATGGGATAGTGAAAAAAACCTTTGTTATAGAGGTCCTCGGGTTGGTGGAAGGGAGCAGGTTTGAAATGAGTGGAACGAATGGAGAGTTGAGTCATCGGCATAAGAATGAAAAAGAGTTAGAAGTGTAGCTAAGAAAATCGTTAATGAAAAGTAAGGAATAAAGCTGGAGATATAACATAACCTTGAAGTAAAATACAGATAAAAGGAAAGAGGGAGGATGTCTCTCAATCAATAAGAGCCGAATTGGAACGATCTTAAAGAAAACTAGACATGAGTAAGCAAAGAAAAGGAGGAAACCCCAAAGGAAGGAAGCCTTGAGAGCAGTGATGGTTACAGGGATGGCACGAAAAAATCAAATGAAAAAAATCTAAAAAAATCGTGATTTTTATGATTTTTTTGATTTTTTTGATTTTTTTGTTTATAATATATATATATATATATAAATACTTATATATATATATAATATATATATATATATATATATATATCATAATATATATATATATATTATATAATTATATATATATTATATATAATATTATATAATATATATAAATATATTATTATATTATATATACTATATATATATATATATATATATAATATATTATATAATATATATATATATATATATATATATGACAAATTATATATATATATATATTATATATATATATTATATATATATATATTATAATATATATATATATATATATATTATATATATTATAACATATATAATATTATATATATAATATATATATATAAATATAGATATAATATATATTTATATATATATATATATAATATAATATATTATATTTATATACTATATATACATATATATATATATACATATATATATAAATATAATATTATATATATATATAATATAATATATATATATATATATATATATATATATAATATATATATATATATATATTTAAGTGATTTAACTTCAATAGAAAACAAAATATTAAAATAAACTATATATATATATATATATTATGAAGTTTTTAACATATTTTTTTAGTTTTCAGCAAACTATTTTCATTGTAACCCGTAACACTCTTTAGGGTTGCTGTTTCAATGTGTCATAGACTATAGGCCCTATTTTAAGATTTTGAACCTAGAGCTAGGCTAAGGGTTTAAAATTGAAAATTAATTGAAAAATAATACTATATCGAACTTAAAAAAAAAGTTTGTTTACAAATTATATTTCGCGTGACGTCACGAATCTGAAAAAATCAAAAAAATCAAAAATTGATTTTTTTCTAAAAAAAAATCAAAAAAATCACCAACCCTGGAAGCTTGCCATACACCCCTTCAAAAGCTTTCGGCATGTCAAGTGCCACAACACAAGACTTCCCATAGTCCTTAAGGTTGACCTCGAGAGTCGAAAGTCATACTGATGATCCGAAAGAAGGGAATGATATTCCAGAATCCAGATGATCCAGGAAATGAGAGTTGATGAGAGCTTCAGAGATTTTGCACAGAATACAAGTTAGAGCTATAGGACGATAGTTAGAAGGATCAGAGCGACTACCCCTTTTCGGCATCGGCTGAACATATGCCCGCTTCCAGCATTGAGAAAGAGTATTAGTATTTTGCAGAGGTGGGCATTCCGCAATTTAAGTCTGCAATTCCGCAATTCCCCAAATGCGGACTGCCAAAAACAGGTTGCGGAATTGCGATTGCGATAATTTGAAAAAAGTTGCGGAATTGCAGTTAGCGGAATACCTAAATCATTTCGCAATTTAAGTTCGCAATTCCGTAATTAACGGACTACCAACCCTAAGGTTTGTTTGTTTTTATTCCTTAAATTTTAAAAACAATGTACAATATATTGAGGCATGTATTAGTCTTAAATATGTAAAAAAATAATTTGAGAAATAGAAATAATTTCATTTAATTTGGGCATTTTGGTTTTATAATATATATATATATATATATATATATATTATAATTATATATATATTATATATATATATATATATATTATATATATATATAAATATATATATATATATATAATATATATATATATATATATATATTTATATATATATAATATACCATATATATCCTACCAACTTTCAGGTGGCCTTCAAGGGAAGGTTTGAGCCTGTTTGTGGACATGGACCTGCTGATGGCCACAGCCCTCCACCCCCATTTTCAAACTTCATCGTTTGAGTACCTGAATGAGACTTGGAAGGAGACATCAGGAGGAGTCATAGAATGAGTGCTGGTAACGTGGCGCTCCTCGGTCACAGACAAGGCGTGCCACCCAAAAGCAGAGCAGGTTGGAAGACGACCCTCCATTACATGAGGGGAAATGGCAACCACCCTCTTGATCCCGACCACCTTGAGGAGGACTTGAAGAAGGCCTTTGAGAGTCTGGAACAAGCTGAAGGTGGAGAGGACCGCCCTCTTTCTGTGACCTGTTCCCACAGCCAGCACAGAGCAAGTGGTTGGACTTCAATTACCAAGTACAAGAACCCCTGTCCCCTCCTTCGCGGTTCTATTATTTTTTTTGTGGAGAGAAATTGTTCAGTTGGGCTGTGATGTCTTGGCCTAAGAGGTCATCCCGATGAGGGAAAACTTTTTGAGAAGGCTGGTGTTTGTGAATGGAAATATGCATCTCTTGAATTTGAAGTAGCTTTGCCTGAGGGAGGAGGAGGAGGAGGAGGAGGGAGGAGGAGTGAGACTAATTATTAATTACAATATAGGGTTAGGTATATATATATATATATTATATATATTATATATATATAGATATATATAGTATATATATTATATAAATATATATATATATATATTTAAATTATATATAATTATATATAACCCATTGTTGTAAAACTTGTTAATTGTTATATATAAAAATAACATTAAAATATAAAAATTAAATAAATATGTAAATTGTAAGGTAATTTTATTGGAAATTACTTTTTTTAACTACCAATATAGGGTTAGCGGAATGTTGCAGACTTCAATAGTGGAAAAAAAATTAGCGATTAGAATTAGCACGATTTGCTGATAGTCGAGGGCCGAAATAAGCAGAAAAAGTTTGCGGAATTGTGATAGAGACTGGCAAGCAGAAAAAAGTTGCGAACTGCAGAATGTCCAACAAAATTAGCGGAATTGCGAATTGCGGACTAGCAAAATAGTTGCGGATGCCCACCTCTAGTATTTTGGCATAGAAAGTTGAGTTGAAGAAGTCAGTAGTACGTGAGAGGAGAAGGGAGTCGGAGGAGGGGTGCCGGAATCGTCCAGCATGAAATTAGATTAAAAAAAGGAGGACAAAAGGATTATAATTTTCAAAAGGAGTGTTGGTAACAGAACCGCCAGAACGAATAAGAGAATGAAAGGCAGGTTTGCAGAAGTTATTAGAGATGTTTTTTGGCAAGAGACCTGAAATTTTTATCAGTATGAAACCAAGAAGGTCAGCCCACTTCCTTTTAGTGAAAGCATGCTTATGCTCAAATTCACTTCGGGGTTGCCCAGAACAGTTTAGAAACAGCAATTTACCAATGGATATCAGGAATGTATCGCAGAAATTGTTTGAATGATTCAATTAAATTTTTGATATACTCGTAGTTCCTTCGTTTTGAAACCGCAAGCACCTAATATTATATTATTTGGTTGGAGAGAATATTAATTATTTCATTCACTTGTTTGCTTTTTTTATTCATTCTATATAACAATCGTCGAAGTGACTCTCTAGTTTGACATAAGAAAATACCAAAGGAAATTGACGACGATCAATTTTTTTACTTCCAATGTCGAAAACCTTCAACACATGTGTTGAATACAGCATGGGGAGGCCATTTCTTTGTCCTGATCACCAAATTTAATTTTAATGCAGTGATAATTATCCCTGAATTAAAATTAAACCATCATCCATCCTTTCCATATGACCAAACATCTCAATGTACTCATATGTTTATTCTCTCATTTACTACTTTTTTCACAACCACCAAACTCCCTTGTTCATTCCTCATTTTTTCAATTATTCTCACACCTAACAATCCCCTAAGATTGTCCTCCGAACAGATTGTGTCTTAGATCTATACCTCTTATATCCAGAACCATAGTTTCACTACTTATACTGTGACTCAGTAACAACATCCTCAGCAAAACCTTACCATACTCTAACTTAGTTCCTTTACAATTTCCACCAAGGATTAAATTACACCAGCCACCTTCTTAAAATTCACAAGTTTCCTTCTAACCACTCTCCCATCATCGTTCCCTTTTCAATTCCAACATATATACAAATTATTTAAACTCGGACACTTGTTTCCAGTTGCTTATTACCATTCTACACAACTTCACACCACGGCAATCTCTTAACTTCAACTACGCATAACCTCACTCTTATTCTACATTTCCTTTCAAATCCCCTCCTTTTACATACCCTGCCATAAAATTAATATATATATATATATATAATATATATATATATATATATATATATATATTATATATATATATATATATATATATTATATATATATATATATATATATATATATATATATTATATATATAATATATATATATATATATATATATATATAATATATATATATATATAATATATTATAGATATATATAATATATATATAATATTATATATATATATATATATATATATATATATATTATATATATATATTATTATAATATTGATATTATTATTATTATTTATTATTATTATTAATTATATATTATTATTATTATTATATTATTGTATTATTATTTATTATTATTTATTATATTATTATATTATTATTATTATTATTATTATTATTATTATATTATTATTATTATTATTTATTTATTATTATTATTATTATTATTATTATTATTATTATTATTATTATTATTAATTATTATTATTATTATTATTATTATTTATTATTATTATTATTATTATTATTATTATTTATTATTATTATTATTATTAATTATATTATATATTATTATTTTAATTTTATATTAATTAATTATATTATTATTATTATTATTATTATTATTAATTATTATTATATTATTATATCATTATCATTATCATTATCATTATCATTATCTTATCATTATCTTATTATCATTTCACTTATCATTATTATTATTATTTATATTATATTATATTATATTATTATTATTATTAGTATTATTTATTAATATTTATTATTATTATTATTATATTTATTATTATTTATTATTATTATTATTATTATTATTATTATTTTATTTTATTAATATTATTATTATTATTATATTATTTATTATTATTATATATATAGTATTATATTATTATTATTATTAAAGAGCTGAAGTTTTCAAAATTCTTCTGGTTTCTATAAACACGGTTTTGTAAACAGTGAAAAGTTTGAAATTGTGTGTGTGCGTGTACGAGTTATGTAACGTTTATTGTTGTACACATATACAATCGGCCGTAACATATCGTGTAAATGGCGCCACCAGAATGGATAATTTGTTAGCATTATATCACGTAACTGCAAACTGAATAAGTTTCATAATACTGATTTAATAGTGTACCAAAAAAGTCATACGTGAGTAATAAAGAGAAGAGTTTTTGCTTATACCTGTGATACTGGTTGGTAGCTTTATTAATGATCATAGGTAGAAGAATATATTCTCTTTTACAAGTGGGGTACGAGAAGGGTACTTTAGTAATTTCAAAATTATAGTATCTTGTAAAGAGGTTAGTAGTATGAGTTTGGTGCCAGAAGCAAATGAACGGACTAAGCATAACGCTGTTAACTAGACACAGGGTCAATAGATTTGTAGGGATCCCTATGTGGAATATATTATCGATATATAATGATAGTGTTTGAGTAAGTATGTGTTATTTGATAATGCGGAGATTAGTACTTAGAGTTAATATTGTTGATTGTGAGTTATATTTAGTAATGGGAAAATTTGTATAAGGTCTTGAGAGGCAGAATAGTGTTTTATTATTATATTCACTAGTAAAAGTAATAATGCTGTTTGTGATTATTATCCTATTCTTAGAGTGATGCGAGTGAATAGTATATATATTAGTTTAGATTCATGATATAGGTATAGATTCTATTGAGTGAGTGAATATTTATTGTAAAGCTACGACATGACCTATCTATGTCTCACGAGACTGGTACTATTCTAATATAGTAAGAATTATTTTTAGCTCACTATTGTAGAGAACTGTATGGATGGGTATGAGGAAATGAATGCCTCTTATAATCCTAAGATAAAGCGAATTATATTTTCTGTGGAACTGTTTTCAATTTTTCGAATGTAAAAGAAAAAATTGTGTGTATAAAGTGTGTGAGTGTGGAGAAACGCTGAAGGTAAATTTATGAAGATGACCAAAAGATAAGTTAGCGGAACTGGTATATTTATGTATTGTGTTCATAGAGTAGTGAATATTTACAATAACCTGTTTAAAAGTTTTATATTAGAGATTATAATCACTAAAAAAGGGTGAAAAAGAAATTCCAGGAATTTATGTGATGTACTCTTGTGAGTGTGCTTACACTACCTAATCATACTCACAAAGTATCATATAGAGTTAGTCAATGGTAACATTGCGTAGTGTTTAGATTTATTAAAATAGTTAAGAATATATGGTTAATCGTGAAGAAAAGAATTTCATCTTTAAATGTTTCAATTCTTTCAATTTTAGAACTGGTATACTTTGTTTTTTATATGTTATTTTTTATAAATATGTTTATCGCAATGTATATTAATATTTCCTCCAGATTTTAACCCTCATTCTTAAATTTGGAACCTTGCTTTTCTTTTTTCGATATCAAACCACATTCACAACTTACGATATTTTTTTCATCGTATGAAATTTTGTTCGAAAGGTCAGGGTCCGATAATACCAGAGATAATCACTAGTGGAAGTTGTAAATAACGTATTTGGTGATTTACAGTTTATTCATTTTTTAATTTTTAAATTTCAAGCTAATCAATATTAAGAAAGAAAGTTTATAAAAATCTTGTAAATTTATTTATTACATTTCGATAAATAAACTGAAACTTAAATTTATGCACTTAATTCTTTTGATTTAAAATTTATATTTAAACTTTTTTATAATTTAAAACTACATTAAATGAAATTGGATGCAAAGTATATTTATACTGTAATTTGCATATTCTATGTTACATTTTGGTGTTGTTATACTTTACTTAAATAAGGATTAGGACTATTATGTACAATGTCATTATGTTTATTATTAAATTATATTATTTTATTTTATGAAAATATTTATTTCTTTTGATAAATGAATATAGAACATGTTTGCATATTAGTATTCAAAAACATGTTTAATATTCATTTATCAAAAGAAATACTATATGGACTCATTATATTATAAACATGTTGTATCAAAAGAAATATGCTTCATTAAAATATATCAAAAGAAATATTGCATAGTATAAATATGGACTCATTATATTATAAACATGTTTTATCAAAAGAAATATGTTTAATCAAAATGTATCAAAAAAAATATTGCATGATAAAAATCATGGACTTAATATATTACAAACATGTTTTATCAAAAGAAATATGTTTTATCAAAATGTTTCAAAAAAAATATTGCATGACAAAAATATGGACTCATTATATTGTAAAAATGATTTAGCAAAGGAAATATGTTTTATCAAAATGTATCAAAAGAAAAATTGTATAAAAACACGGACTTATTATAAACATGTTTTATCAAAAGAAAAATGTTTCATCAAAATGTATCAATAAAAATAATGTATAATAAAAAACATGGACTCTTGAGGCGTAGACTAATCTACAACTCAGATATTTATTTTAGGTCAATATTTTTTCCTGGTTTTACTTTTAATATCAATTGTTTTTAATGTTAAAAATTTTTCATGAATTATTATCGATTGATTAAGTTATTTTCTTCTTTTTTTAACATTGAATCAAAATCTCAAATTAAATGGTCGATGCACAAGTAGAGTGACGCAACTCAAAAATTTATAATTGTTTTAGTTTGTTAATAAACCACAAAACTCAAAGTTTCTGTGGTAAGAGTTTTAATATTTTAATGTTTTATGCAAAAGTCATTCCTAGAACTTGGACAAGCAATAAAATCTTCTCCGACCACTCATGAAAATTCATTTTTTTTTTGAGGTGGGATACTCTTCAATACGCTGACATTATATCGTTTCTTACCTTTGTCTTTTCCCCTGCGTAGCCACAAATGCTTTTCTGATCTATTTGGTCTACCATTTGAGGACATGAAGTTAATAGTTTACATTGGTTTCCTGGGTCGCAATTCATAGCTATATATATATATACCCTAATATAATAATATATATATATATATATATAATACTATATATATATATATATATAAATATATATATAATAAATATATATATATATATACATATATATATAATATATATATATATATAATATATATTATATATATATATATATATATATATATATATATATATATATATATATATTGATAAAAGTACCCCTTTCTGAGCTATTCACCCTGCTGGGATTGAACCTGGGCCCTAGCAGATTAACGCGTATGTGTTTGACCACAACGCCACGATGGACTAAAAGAAGAACGCGAGAATTCTTCCTGTGGTGGATATTACCCACCAAGACAGGACATCACGCGCTCTTCCTTCCACACTCGACGGGAAGAGCGCGTGATGTCCTGTCTTGGTGGGTGATTATTCACCACAGGAAGAATTCTCGCGTTCTTCTTTAGTCCATCGTGGCGTGGTAGTGGTCAAACACATACGCGTTAATCTGTTCTACGGCCCAGGTTCAATCCCAGCAGGTGAATAGCTCAGAAAGGGATACTTTTATCAATACCTATTTTGACACTGCGGTTAATGCAGTTAACC
>JABUQX010069707.1:0-7500 GCA_015478945.1 Trachelipus rathkii | reverse complement strand
AATGAGATTCCAGATGATCTAAGAAAATGAGAGTTGAGAGAGTTTCCAAAGATTCTTAGATAGAATAACAAGTAAGAGCTATTAGGGCGATTAGTTGGAAGGATCAGAGCGCTTCCTTTTTTTCGGAATAGGTGGACATGTTGCGTGCTTCCAACCTTGAGGGAAAGTGTTAGTATGAACACATAGAGATTATAGTTGAACGAGGGGCGGGATAGCATGAAGCACACTCCCTCAAAACTCGGGGAGAATGCCATTCCGGTCCACCCGCCTTCCTACGTTCGTTGATTTCAGGAGCCCATGCACCCGTCGAATGTAATCACAGGCAAGGCCATAGGACACTGAGAGGAGAAGGAGGAGGATAGAATGCCAGAATCGTCCAGGGTTGAGTTAGAGGAAATAGGAGCCGAAGAGATTGGCCTTTTCAGTTGGAGAATTAACAACAGAACCAATCAGAGGCGAATAAGAGGAGAAAGACAGATTTACAGAAGTTGTAGAGATGTTTTTGGCAAGAGCCCAGAAAGATTTTGTCAGTAGGAGAACCAAGGTGGTTAAGCGCACTTCGTTTAATGAAAGCCCGCTTTGCTCGTCGAAGGATATCCCTCAAACGATTCTAGCAGAAGGGAAATTAGCAAGAGTGATAGTGATTTTTTGAGATTTTTTTCCACTCCCGATACGCATGTCTCTAGCCTGAATGCCAGAGAACAAGCACGATCCGAAACCATGGATTATGAGGAGAGAAGATTTAGTCGAAGAAGAATGAACCTGCTCATCCATCAACGATTCAGCTCCTACCTATATCAGGCAGAAGTCGAGCAAGTCACCAGAAGGACCAACAGCAGTCATTCCCAATTATTAGTTAAGGCGTAGAAGCAACGCATGCCCCATCGGCCCGATCAAAGTGCCAGAAAAAACGAGTAGGCAGGATGGAGCTGTTGAGAGAACAGTATTAAAATTAAGAGATATAAGGTTGTTGGTCAGATTACCGAAAGGAGCGAAAGTGGTGTATTTTAAGAAGAGAAGAACTAGTGGTGAACATAGGTCAAAGTGTGTTCAAGAATTGGGGTTAGGACGATCCGGATTGTGTGGGGTTCTTTAATTAGTTGCTCCAGATCGTTGAGGATGCTGAACGATTCGGCCTCCTTCCCCACCTAAATCGGTATGCGAGGGACCAAAACCATTCAGTGTTATGTACATTGAAATCCCCTAAATAGAGGACCTCCGTATTTGGATGAGAAGATTTAACAGTCTCGTGAGAAGTAGTAAGGTAATCAAAAAAGGCGTGAAATCTGTTCTGTTAGGAGAACAGTAGAAGAAGCACAAGATTATTTTAGTAGAAGAAGAAAGTTTTTAAGCCACAGACATCGAAGTTAGGAGATTCAAGATTCCGAGACGTGTTACGGGAGTGTTTTATGTTTACAATAGGCACATTATCACCTTTCAGGACGGATATGAATAAGTTATAGTTGAGGATATATTAAAACGGTAGAGGATGAATCTTAGCCATCTGGTCTCAGACAAAAGCAAAAGATTAAGGGTTAGAGTTAGAGAGGTGGTATTCCACGGATGGAGAGTTAGAGAGTCAACGGATGTTGGTGAAGTCAAATGAAAGCCCGCGCCCTGCGCAAATCCGCCATCATACACGCACAACAGTCACAACAACAAAAAAGAGCAACAGACAGAAAACAAACAGACAAAACCCAAAAGAGAAACGAGGATAAAATTATTCGTAAGCTAAACCTAAATTTAAAACCTGGAAATTTAAAAATACGCTAAAACCTATATTTTACAGTAAATATCTAAAATATTAATAATCCAGAAAGTTCAAAAACGCTCGCACACTCTCACACTCTCAAAAAAATTTGATACAAAAAAAAAAAAAAAAAACCCATTAAAAAACTAAAAAAAGGGGAAGCAAAAAATAATAAATTAAAATAACGGATATTCAAATACGTAAACGCCAAAAACTAAGTTAAAAAGAAGTCGACGGAAAAAAATAAAATAAAAAAAACATAACCTAGTACTAGCTAAAACTACGTATTGCTTTCAACTGCCAATCCTAAAAAACTAACTATAATATCTAACATAACTAAAAAAGCTCAAATTCAAAATAAAACGAATAATTATCTTCCCCCTATTAAGGTTACATTCAGATCACTTCACATATTTAAAACCATTAATAGTTAAAAACCACTTAAAACAGGCATCACTTAATATACAAAACACACTTAATTAAAAAATATAACCAAAACGATATAAACTACACACATTCCATTGGAGCTCCGATAAAACACAACCTGTCACTAACACACACTATAAGCAACATATATATATATATATATATACTATATATATATATATATATATATATATATATTATATATATATATATACATATATATATATATATATATATATATATATATATATATATATATATGTTTATATATATATTTATACATATTATATATATATATATATATATATATTTTATGCCCTTTGCAGTTTTACCTGGGCAGTAATATCTTTGATAAAAACGGCATTAGGATTTTTTGTTCATTTTCTCTGCTTCAAGTGATATTTATAGATGATTTTCGATAGAAAAAGAAATCTGGGATTTTTTTTTTTATCCTTTTTGCGCATTATGTCGTAAATTCAGGCCAACATAGTTTAGGTTAGCTTAGGTTGTTAAGTTTGGTTTGATTCTGTTATCTCAAAAATAAATAAAAATAAATGACAGAAAAAGTAAAAAAAAAAAAAATGTTTAATTAATGATAAAAATATGTTTAGAAAGATTATTTTTTTTATTTATCTATGTTTGAAGTGAAGTTTTTTTTTTATTTTCGATTTTTTTTTTTTTTTTTTTTTTTTTTTTTTTTTTTTTTTTTTTTTTTTGCATTTTTTAAATTGTAAAGTTAGGTTAGGATAGGTTAAGCTAGGCTGGTAAATTTGATTAATTATGTTATTAAAAAAAATACTAAAGGCTAGAAAAGGTCTTTAAAGGTTTAAATAATAATAATAAAAATAGGTTTAGAACGATGTTTTTTTTTCTATTTACAAAGTGAATTTAGATGAATTTTTAATTTTGCAATAAAAAAAAAAAAAAATTGGAAAATTTTCCTATTTTGTAAAGCCACGTTAGTTATGTAATTTTCCCCTCAAAAAGAATAAAAAAAAAAAAAAATTAAAAAAAAAAAAAAAAAAAAAAAAAAAAAAAAAATTAAAGAATTTTTTTTTTATTGAAAATCATCTAAAAAGTTCTTGAAACATAAAAATCAAAATAAAATCATCCTAAATGCATTTTTAACATAGATATCACTTGGCAGATCAAACAGGAGTGATCATATATATATATATATATATTATATATTATATATATATATATATAAATAGTCTGTATTAATAATATATATATATATATATATATTAATATATATATATATATATATTTAAATTGTTATATATATATATATATATATATATATATATATATAATGATAATTTAACCCCTGGAGGCGACACAAAAGAAAATTAATGCATTTTATTTTAATACATTATAATATTGAAGCTAGACCCAAATTGTCGACAGGGAAAATGGTCGACAGGTCAAATAGCCGAATTTTGTGAAAAAAATTGTCGACCAAAATCGTGTCGACCATATGGACATTTTTTGAAAAAATGTGTCGACCATTTGGACAATATAAAATTTTTTAATATATCGATTATGAGATATATTACTATCGATTTATCATATTGACATGAAGTAAAGTTAATTTTTTTTATATAATTTTTTTTAAACTAAAGAATACCCCAAGGGTAAACCGCAGAGATGGCAGTAGTCGGGGTCTCTCGGCCTTCCGGGGAACGACAGGGTAGGACTATTTCCCCCCTACGGGGTATGGAAAACGTCCCCCCTTTTGTTCTCCGTCGGCTTGAGCCCCCTACTTTGCCGTGTAATACCTTTGAACTTATATATATAATATATATATTATAATACTAAACATATATATTCATCTAAATTATATAATATATATATATATATATATATAACTATATATATATATATATTATTAAAAAATTTAATGATTAATCTATGCCTAACTTCTCAATCGATTACGATTTAATGTGTCGACAATTTGGACACCTTATGAGAAAATGTTGTCTACCTAAATCCTGTCGACCAAAATGTTGTAGACCAAATAAGGAGCCCACTCGGTTCGATCATAACCCAGCTGGAGTTAGGTTTTAGCATTGGGCTTGGTACAAGCTCATTTAAAGCTATTTGGTAATTATCACTGTCGTATAAATAATCAAAGCGGGACCAGGTAAAGCGATCCGTAAGGGAATGGGAGCAAAAGGAAATAACAATACAGGAAGAAGTGTGTGTTTCTAAACGTTCATATGTAGGGAGTCCTGTGTTAAGGCATCCTAGGAAAAAGGGGGTTAGAAGATGTACAAGGATCTTGGACTTAGACGAAGTGACAGAGTCGCCCCATAAGGGGTGGCGGAGGTTGAAGTCTCCTTTTATAACAACCGGAGAAAGGAGCTTCTTAAAAAGA
Source organism: Trachelipus rathkii (assembly GCA_015478945.1). Classification (NCBI taxonomy): domain Eukaryota; kingdom Metazoa; phylum Arthropoda; class Malacostraca; order Isopoda; family Trachelipodidae; genus Trachelipus; species Trachelipus rathkii. Next base: position 2,944 of record JABUQX010069707.1, on the reverse strand, counting down.
TCAGCTAAGTCGACCTTAGTAAATTCATTACTCGGAGCCAAGTAGATCGAGCAGATAGTAAGGTCGGTGGACAAGCATGAAGTTTAGTTTGGAGAGGGACTGGAGAATAGGGGGACAGATTTATGAATGAGCATTCCTGCGCCTCCCTTATCATTGTCACCTCTTTCTATAGAGGTTAGCGGCGATTTATATTCGGACGTTGAAAAAGAAGCTTAACGATGGGACTTTACCTCGAGTTCTGTAAACACATACACTTTGTTGTACATATGCTGTTATTAGTTGAACAAGTTCTTCGAAATTAGAGTAGTAGCCACGACAATTCCATTGAAGGAAAGTGGCCAGGCTGAGTTGTTATAAGTATTATGATGATGAACTTTTTGAGACAATTGTCTCTATGTGACTAGGAGTAGTGTTGGAGGTGGGTTCAGATGGAGAGGAAAGGCTGAGACGTGGATCTCGACGAGGAGGGGCAACATATCCTGGTGGTAAAGAATAGTCATACAACAGAGATTTAGGTTGTATGACCGCTTTTGGGAAGGAGTTTTCAGTAGTATTTGGTGAAGGGGCTTTGCCATGAATGGGAGATAAGTTGAGTTCAATCAAGTCCAAATTATTGTGTGGATTTAGTTGGTCATTGGAAGTGCGATCAAAATGCTCATGTTTATTAATGGGAGCGGTATCAGTATCTGCCAAGCAAGCAGATTCAGAAATGTGTGGGGGATATGGAGTTGTTTCCATGGAAATGGGGAAGGAAGGTGTCACCGGAAGGGTGTCATCTTTTTGAGAATGCGTTGAGGTTGCGATATTGGGTTCCGATATAGAATTCGATGGATTGACAAGGTCTGATATTGGAGACTTTGCCAGTAATTCATCATGCGAGTGCTTTTGGGAGATTGGACAATTTGATTTAAGAATAGGAACTCTGGGTTCTACTTTCAGCTCAACAGACCAGAACGCTAGAGCGGCGGACGTTTACGTGGACAGTTTTCATTCGCCTTTCTCGAAAGCGCAGAAGCATTAGGAAAGAAGAATGGAATCATCATATCAAGCTCCCATGTGAGCTGATCCATTTCATCCGCTGGTTATAGAACCCCGAGTGCTAAAAAGGAAATTCGAAAAGATTAAAGGGAGATATCAGAAGAGCTAGAATTATCTTGCAGATCTATTAGAGGGTTGATTGGCTGGGCTGTCGATAGCTGTTGATTGTTTGGGGACAATCTATTGAAGCTATTGCTTTTGTTTCTGGCGAGGTCTCTTCTGAGTTGCATTTTTACGCATGGTGTTAATATTATTGTGCTTAGAAATTTGGATGTCTGTATTTAACGGAATAATCTAACTTTGGTTGATTATTCTTTCTTTGTGTTTAGGAGCATCTTATCTCAGGAATATTGAAGTATTAGTAGGAGGGCCATAATAAGGAGATAAAAAGACCAGTATCCTACTTGCATAAGTTTAGAGAACATATAGGGTTAGGTAGGACATAGTTCTTGGCAGGAAGATGTTTTCCATGTTTTGTGTTGGAATGAACCAGCTTAGTCTTCATTGCTGGATTGTTGAAAGCTAGTACTCGGGATAGGGATGTTGATGGTTTTTTGGACGGGAGATTGGATCTAAGGTGCTGCCTTTTGTATATTTGGGATCTGTAGTTGGGCTAACTGACTATATTACAGTAACTGCCTGAGTTTCGCTGTGAATTGGGAGAGGGGTTCTGCTAGGATGAGGTTGTGTCGGTGGATCAACACGCGAAGGCGTGGGGGTAGCTGTAGTTGTGGCGTAAGATTACTTTTGTCTAGTAGGATATTTTTCACTGAGCTGGCGTATGGCATCTCTCCTGCTCAACTTATGTAGGTGCATTAACTCAAACGCCCCCCTGTTCAAGCAGGTAAGACGGCCATTTGAAGGAAGAAGCACTGTGGGGGTCCTTCACAGTTTCTACAATTAGGGATATTTTCACAGGGAGTGAAATAATTCTTCCGCAGCGATTGGGCATATGTCATCCAGTCCAATACAGTATTTTCGGGGATCACCAAACCGTTGACATTTGAAGCCAACACTGTGACCTGTGAACCCTACTTTCACCTTTGTAGGTGGTTGAGGGGTATTAAAGGTCAGCTGTACAACAAGGATTTGGCGAGTGTCAGGCAGAGTTCCCGACGAGGGGGAAACTGTAAATGATTTGTAACGGAAAATCTTTTCCGCTGGAGATTTCTCATAATGACAGAAGTATCTTCGTTTTTCTGTTGAAAAGAATTAAATGGTCGCCTATATGTGTTTTTTTATTTCATCGGAGTAGAAATAAGAGGAAGTTGCAGAACGTTAAGGATGACAAAATGGAAATTTGATATCCGGTTAGCAGCTTGTACGAGAAGGGACCCATTTCCCATTAATGTGAGAAAGAATGGTTCTGTGCTCAGTAAGAGCTTTGGAGGTAGTGGATCGCTGGTAGTATGTGATAATATCGGAGAATATCTGCTGGCATTCCTGGAGGGGTGCAGCATATGGAGTGAAATCGATGGTTAATGTAAACGAATCAGAACGACTATGACGGGGCAGCCTTTGCGGGAATTCCCGGACGTTGTCACTCTGGGGTGTTTGGGGTATGCAGTCGAACGAATTCCGCTGAAATTATGCAAAGAACCCTCAGGTGTAGGAGAAGGAATAAAAGCGGAAATACCTGCTGGTCTAGCAGTCAGTTAGGGACCCGCGGCGTAGGGTCAGGCTGGGAACCTGACAGATGTTGCGTAATTGTTGTTGTTGCATGTTAACTCACATTGGCTAAACACATTTTTCTTTTAATAACCTTTCCATGAAAATTTAACCTCAACGTCGTCTCCGTGAGGCGTTATTGACAATAAGCAAATGAAACATAAAAGGAATAAACAGGAAGGCTGAAAGGCGTAATTTCTAAGGTAAGGGTAATCCTTCTCAACACAAATCTCTCTTT
>JABUQX010069706.1:65000-80000 GCA_015478945.1 Trachelipus rathkii | reverse complement strand
GTGTGTGTGTGTGTGTGTGTGTGTGTGTGTGTGTGTGTGTGTGTGGCCTGTGTGTGTGTGTGTGTGTGTGTGTGTGTGTGTGTGTGTGTGTGTGTGTGTGTGTGTGTGTGTGTGTGTGTGTGTGTGTGTGTGTGTGTGTGTGTGTGTGTGTGTGTGTGTGTGTGACTTCTAATAAACAAATTAAGATCTCAAAGAGAGGGGCTATTCAGGGGGTTTGAACTTCATCCAGATGTTTAGTTTTTCTTACCATGCCAAAACAAACTTTTTTGTTACTCTCCACACTACCCCACAACAATGTGGAAATAGAGTGATTTGGCTTAATAATAATAAAAATAATAATAATAATAATAATAATAATATAATAACAAAATTTAATAATAATAATAATAATAAATAATAATAATAATAATAATAATAATAATAATAATAATAATAATAATAATAATAATAATAATAATAATAATAATAATAATAATAATAATAATAATATACAAATTCAAAAATATGTAAATTAAAGGAAATGCTATTTATGTAATATTGTTTTAAGAAAATTAATGTAATTCATGGCATTTAATTTTGCTTTCTAGAAGGGTTTAAATAATATGAGTTTCAAATCTAATCACTGTAGTGGTAAAATAAAATATAGAGGCAAAACTAGAGACAAGGCACACTAGAGACTGTTGGCACGGAATGCGGTATCTTTTATTTCTAAAATGATTCATGATCTTATAATGGAATGACCAACACTAACACAGTATTTTATTGTTTAATGCAGTTGATTTTTAAAACTTTTTTTCTGATCCAAATCTTCGGGTTTCTGCTAAAACAAGTTCAGGAAATTTTATATTTACTAGTTAAATGATTCCGCTAGACCTGTGGTAAATTTTCCAGATTGAAAACAAAGCAATTGTGTCGATCTTCCCAAGACCCAACTTACAAATGATCCCTCATGTAACCATGCATGGGAAGGAACTCGTATGCACAGCAGCTTAAATAATTCTTGTATGTTATTTGGACCAATATTTAACTTGGAATGTAAGAAATGTTAAATATATTGAGGGTCAACAGAGAGAAACATATGTTGCATTCTTAAAATATTTTTCGAGGAAATAGGTGTGAGGATCAATACTTAGCAAACTTTGTAATAAACTTTTTAGCAATATTATAACTTTATAACATTTATAATAAGCTTTATAGCTATTGTATAACTTTATTACTATTATAATAAACTTTAAAACTAATTTATAACTGTAACTATTGCCTAATGTCTATTATAATAAACTTTTAAAACTTATATAAATGTTCAAGCATAAACTTAAAATAAATAAATAAGAAAACAACGAATTAGACAACTGTTTCCTAGGTCTCCATTGCAGAAAAGAGGATGACTCCACAGAAGGTAAACCTAACATAATGCTTTTAGCAACCATAGAAAATGTATGAGCCTAAATATATAACTTTACTACAGTAAAACATCGTCAAAGACCATCTAACAAGATTTTTATTAAAAATATGATTTTTATTCGTCCTTGCTTGATTTGCACTATACATACAGTTGAACATAGTAAATTTAACTATATCTCAAATGATTAAATGTTTGCTTTACTAAAGTTATATAATTACAACAGTAATCGCACTGATTAAGTTTAAAATGGATGCCACCTGACAAACTCCACATCAGTTTCACAAGAAAATTTTATCTTTTCAAACTGTCTTATTATGTTATCTTGTTATGTTTATCTTTTCAAACTGTCAATGAAAGTGTTATTAAATGTTTCTCTAAAGAATGGATTCACTTTTTGTGCTTTTAAATATTATGAATTTTCGTTTCAGACGAAGCCTTATATTACTGTTAAAAGTTGAATTACAGCCTGTATAGAAGTTATATATAGTTCTCTTAACATTTTAATTAAAACTATAGTAATTTTTATTTTTAAAAGTCTTTCTTTATCCATAATAATAGATATTATCAGCTCATTATATGAATTAAAATTCATGTACGACCCTGACATTACAAGGTGTTGAGTGTCGAACCATATTTTTATTGGGATTTTACCCAGCAAATATTGAAAATAACGTGGTGAAATAGGTGGCTGCACAAGCATTATTCTTCTAGCGTAAACCTGCATATATTAAATATTCAAACACACTGAATTTAATAATTTTAATTACAACTTAGGTAGACGAATTTGAGTCGGCATGAGGGATTGGCTTGGGTTAGGTTGAGGATCATTCTCTGATTTAAGATTGATTTAATATGAATGAGAATTGTAGATGAGAACAGACTGATTTAGCTTGACATTCATTGTCCGCATTATTTGCAGTATTCCACCTCTACAAAGCTACAATCTTTACCAAAACTGTTCGGAAATTACGCTCTACAAATATTTTGACCAGTTGCTCTGTTTTTTTATTAAGTAAAAATAATATTGCGACAAAATATTAAAATTTCTGATTTTATAATTTATTAAAAAGAGAATTCTTGCTTAAAATCTTATTTCTGAATGTAACATTTTCATTTTCTTAGAAAGATTATTTGATATCCTTTCATAAGAAATAAAAGAAAATATCTATTGAAACAACAATTAATATAATTGCATATTGCCAGTGGTTCTGTGCATGTTCGGAATTTATATAAGTATGCAAGTGAAATATTAGTTAATAAAAAGGCAAGAAAAAGAGCTTTCAACAAGTAATTTTAAACACTCTTAACTTATTGCTGGACTGTTATGAGCTCGATTGAATTTGATCCAGTCCGAGTCTGCAAAAACTGGCCAAGTCCCCGAGTCCAGAAAGAACTCGGAATAAATACATCACTAGTAAATATACATATTGCAAATTGGAATAATTAGCATAACCATAACTTTCACACCGCCCATATAGCCAGCAACGCCTTTCACTGCTGCCTGTAACGCACCTGCACTATATATATGCCCGCCTATGCCCTGCTCTGCTAAAAAAAAATGTTGTGAGGCTGTATATTTTTGTACTATTTTATTATATATATATATATATATATATATATATATATATATATATATATATAACAACAATAACATATACACATACCCTACACTCATATATATGCCGCACTTTATATATATATATATATATATATATATACTCTTTCTGCTATATATATATATAATATCACCTTTGCAACAAAATTGAGTCCAAAAGGGTCGATTTTTAAATAAAATTGTCATCAAATTAGAAAATCAAGAAGTTACACGCATGATATTTCGAAAACTAAGAAACCAAAAAGTTGTCTAGCGCTATTTCAAGAGGACAATAGTGGTAGGTAGGGGGCGAACACATAAATGAGGGTCTCAAACCACGGCCCGCAGGGGCCCAAGGCCGACCGGGAACACAATCAATCCCGTCCCAATTGTGGAGTAAATCATACAAAATAATAATCTGATGTTTTTACTAGCACCTATGCTGGTAGCACTTTACGCCAGCTCTCAGAAGTGAACATTTAACTAGCAATTAATGATATGAACTCATGGTAAAACTTACAATAAGTGACATACATAGGTAAATTGCCTTGATAAATTGTTTCTTCTTTGTCTTTTCATTTCGACCTTCCCTGTCAACCCTTAAACGACCCCTCTGAACCCTCATTCTCATCTATAATTAAGAGGAAGATTTGGAAGAATATCAATCCTTTAAATTTTATCTCTGATCGAAAGTATTGCTTTCGTAAAAAGAGCCCTACTGGTGATCTTCTTCTTTCTCTTTTTTTCTAATTCTTGGTCCTCTGCCCTTGACATTTCGGTGAAACTTTCGCTTCAGTGACGCTAGACATATCGAAAGCCTTCGATGGAGTCTAGCGCAAAGCTTCGATTTCTAAGTTTTCCTCTTTCGGTATAAATCCATCTTTCTGTGACCTTCTCTCTAATTTCTCTTTCGGTAGTTCTATGGCGTGTTGTACACGGCCACCGTTCATCCTTTAAACCTTTAAATACTGTTCTCTCTTTTTCTATTTTTCATTAGTGACATTCTCTCTATTATTTCTTCACATTTTTCACTCCTTTGCTGACGACTCCACACTTCATTACTCCTTCCATATTGAATAGAATTCACTTAACAGCAAATGATTAATGCTAGGAGTGTTGCTCCGGAGTAACTGACCTTTGATATTTCGTGTATATCTTCTTTGAAAACACACAACTCAAACCTTCGTCTGTCCTTATTATTCTTGGTGCTTCTTTTATTCTCGCGATCAATCTTTTATCGATCATATAATTTATCATTCTAATTAAACTTCTACGTGTTTGGGTGTTCAGAGGTGTCTTCAAAATTTTTTCACGAAATTTAGTTGCTTGCTCTCTACTGGCGTGTCGTTTGCCAATGTATGGTGTATACTTCACATCTAGAGGTGGCTCACTCACACAACTCTCCTTGACAAAGAGATTGTAGCCTAGAGTTTTTCGTCTTATTTACTCTTCTGCTCTCACTATATATCTTTCCTGTCTCTTTCTGTTGTTCGACTATTTGCGCTCCTCTCCCTTTATACTAAAACTATTAAAATGAATCTGACCTTCTGAACTCTCTAATCGCAGACCTCCTCTCACGAGGAGAGCTTTCGAGACTCGTCAATCTAAAGAGCCTCATCTTTTCTCTTCCAACTCTGATTCCAGACTTGGCTGCTATCAATCTTATTTATTACTTCATTGGTAATGTTTAGACACCTCCATTCATTTATTATTTTCCCGCATCTTCCTTTCAGTTGCTCATCTTTAAGTAAGCGTTTATGAATGATTCGGAAATTTTCCATATTCTAGTGAAATTTGGTAATCCTCTAGCCATTGGCCAACATAGTATATATATATATATATATATATATATATATATATATATATATATATATATATATATATATATATATATATAACTTATATATATGTTATAGGTCTATATAACTCTATATATATATACTAACTATATACTATAATATATATATATATATATATATATAACATATATATATATATATATCTGTATGCTACTATATATATAATATTCTTCAGCTCCCAGAAGTATAGGGGGAATTAAAAGATATTATATAGTAAATAAATAGTTGTAATCCTCGCCGCAAAATAGATACCTTTGGGCCTTTGAAGTGAAACATTTTGTTCAAATATTTCCCCTAATTAGTTAAGATTTTACCATAAAACTTTAATAAAAATTAAGAATAATGATTTTACAGTAAAATTCAAAAAGGAAGATCTACGAAATGTGAAATTTCATGTAAAAATATGTAATTATAATATTATATATATATATATATATATATATATATATATATATGCTGCTCTTATAACTTTATATATATATATATATATATATATATATATATATACTCTATATATATATATGTCTTTGCCCTGCATATAACCTTACATATATATCCGAAAAAAACTACTTAGTATTTAAAGTTACGTAATAACTCATAAAAGATTTACATATTCATTACTTATATATATATATATATATATATAACATATTTGCATATATATATATATGTATAACAACATATAACTGCTGCTACTATCTTTACTATATATATATATATATATATATATATATATATATACTTTGCTGCTATATAAAAGAATAACATCAACATCTATTAAAGATAAGTTAATAATTCTACGAAAACAATATTTTTACAAATGGGTTGTTCATCTTTCATTTAAGGTCCGGAAGATATTTCTCTGCTTCAAATAGCTGGTTGTGTTTTGTCACTCACTTCTTGTTGCTTTGAAGCCAGTCAAATGGCATCGAAATTTGGTGAGAAATCATTAGCAATCTATTCTAAAAAAAAACTGTTTCGCAACTACATGTACTGTAGTGATTTTTATTAAATGACTGGGTATTTCTGTTTATTTTTATTACAGACGACTCTCATGTTGTGCAGACATTCTGTATATGGAATCAGTAGTTCAAATTATAATTTATTGTATATCTTTTTTGAAAAATAACTCTAAGTACTAGGATAGAGGTCGTAGACAGTAATTTTCAAGGATTTTGCTTTAGTTAAGACCACATTCTTAGAAATCGAGAAATTAATAAAATGGGAATGTATAATTTTGAACTTTCGAGCTTGAGTTTGGATTATCGAGACAATTGGAATTACTGACTGTTTGGATTAGAGTAATAGATGGTGGAAGGCACATCTAGGGAAGTAATTTGAAGAAATTACTCATTGGTTGTATGCACGTGATGAAAAAAATATATATGGATAATGTCTGTTATCTGCCTCCACATCCATATACATACCGATTGCATGGATTCGAACACATTTCATAAAAGTGAAGTAAAACTATGAAGAGTCAAATTTAAACTATTGTAGTGAAAGAGCTTCACACTTTTAAAAATATTTCAAAAAAAAAAGTTTAAATCTATATAAACTAACGTAACTAAACATAACTTACTTAACTTATCATAACAAAATTTATCTTTATATTTATAATTTATTTCACTTTGCATTGTTTAAAAAAAAAGTGTTTCTGTCACCATGAGCGCTCTTGTACATTTTGTTCGATAACGTAAGTTATAAAAAAAAAACTGACAAGCTTAATTGGAAGCAGAGAAGATGTACAAAAGAGACAAATATATAAAATATATATATATATATATATATATATATATAATATATATAACATATATATATATATACATATAACATATATATATATATAACTGCTACTGCTCTGCTGCTCTGCCTTCTTTCTTCTTGCTGCTCTTCCTACCTATATATATATATATTACTTGAAGAAATACTCAATGGTTGTATGCACGTGATGAAAAAAAAAATATATGGGTAATGTCCTTTCTTGCCTCCACACTCATTATACATACTCCGATTGCATGGATTCGAACACACATTTCCTAAAAGTGAAATAAAACTGGGAAGAGTCAAATTTAAACTATAGTAGTGAAAAGGGCTTCACACCTTTAAAAATATTAAAAAGTTTAAATATATATAAACAAACGTAACTACATAACTTAGCAACTTATCATGAAAGCAAAAATTTATTTTTATATTTATAATTTATTTCAGTTTGCATTGTTTAAAAAAAAACAATGCTAAATCAATACATGCGCTCTTTTTACATTTTGTTCGATAACGTAGGTTATAAAAAAAAAACGACAAGTATAGAAGAGCTGATAATCAAAAAGAGCCAAATATATATATATATATATATATATATATGCTATATATATACTCTATATATATATATATATATATAACTCATATATATATATATATCTTACCCTATTTGTATTTTTATATATATATATATATTTAATATATATATATATATATATATATATATATATATATATATATATATATATATATATATATATATATATATATATATATATATATATAAATATTTATCTCTATATCTTTCTGCTATATATATAATATATAATATATAATGTTTTTATGTAAAATACTAGTTTCTCTCGCACATACTTTGAAATATTTTAGATTGAAATTGAACTAGTGGAACATACATTGCATTAACTAATAACTATCAATAACCATTCTTCACCAGATTTATACTAGCATGACCAAATGTATGTTAATGTTTCGCTATCACGCTGAAAATTTACCTATTGAAAATTGACAACTTTATTTTAAAGACTGAAAGGAAGATTATTTTTATTGTTAATCTGAGTTTCTATTTTTTTTCAAATAATAATAAAATAAAAAAACCTATGAAGAACTATTTACTTAATAACAGAAACGAGGCGCCTGGCCACAGCAACAAATAACTTAATAACACTTCATAACAACACTTCATGACTCCTCGAAATTGTTTTTTGATTGTTCTCATTATCTCATAGTAATATAAATATGTTGAAAGCTGTATATAGGTATTTATTTATTTATTTTTTTTCCTTTCTGGTGTGGATAAGCCCAAGTGTATTATTATGAATATGCTTTAAGTTATGATTATTTCATTAATATCAAAAAAGAAATTAGTGAAAGATTTAGGCTGCCGTAATGAGGGACATCAACAATAGACATATAGTAAAGTTCAGTTTCGTTGAATAACTTTAATTAAGGTATTGTTTGTTTGTTTATTCGTAGGAAGAATTCACAAATTTACCCTTCAATTTTTTGCCATTTTCCTTGAAATTCACAACACCCAAAAACTTTATTACCCTTACACCCTTCGTAAATTGTTAAAATTTTGTTTGCTTCAAAACTTTCAAACTTGAAAGAAATATCCTAAAACAAACAGGGAACTCTATATGCTTTGACATTTTTTTAAAACCTTTTTTTAAATGCTTCTTTTTATTTGTTTCTCCCTTTAAGTGTTTCAGCAATCATGCTTCGCCGAGCATGAGAGTAAAGGGAAGACCATTTCGTTGGTCATTTTAAAGAGATACGCAAACCTTCCCTATACATTCCAAGTACGAAATATAAAGATAATAAAGCCAAGTAAAATATTTCTTTATTTAATGGACAATGATATATATATATATATATATATATATATATATATATATATATATATATATATATTACACCAAAGATCCAGAAGAGCATATATATATATATATATATATATATATATATATATATATATATATACTTAAAATAGTCTCACTTATTTATATATAAAGAGAATGGTATAGATTCTTGCCTGTGGCAACATCAAAATGTAACTAAGAGATACCAAAGGCAAAAATATAAACAATTTTATACTCTAAATTCACACACACAATCTCCGCTATTTCATTCGAGCACGAAGAGTCACCTTTTTAATTGATTAAAAATGGCATTATTTAATAGCGATGATTCTTACACTTTTGTTTCAATTTTACATAATCTTTTTGTATTTACTATGTAATATTTACATTCATTTGACCAATTGCCCCCAAAAATAAGAATTTTATCGTAACATTATGAAATTTGTAAAAGATCGATCGTTTTTATAATGTTAACTCGTGCTAAGCACGAACAGCACGAGCGTAGGAGTCACCTCTGATATATATATATATATATATATATATATATATATATATATATATATATATATATATATATATATATATATATATATATATATATATATATATATATATATATATTTTTTTTTTTTTTTTTCTCCAGATATCACTCATGCTAACGCCATATTTCTATTTTTTTATTATTGTTAAAATCAACAAATCGAACTAACGCAAATTACGCAGATGAACCCAGACGAGTGGGCATTAAAGAGAGGGAGATTAAATGAGTAGGAAACACAGAAGATGGAAGAGAATTCCACAGAACAGAGGTGGCAGGAAAGAAGGAGGCACCGCAGCGAACTAGTCTGGAGTGTTGCTAATATCAACACAAAACTCATGTGCCGACACAGCACCCCTTGTGCTACGAGGGCGCCTTAAAGGTGGTGGCACGCGAGTGGAAAGTTCCCTCGAGCACTTGCCGCTACGGTACCTATAGAAAAGAGATAAAGCACCAACATCGCGCCGCAAAGATAGAGGGTCAAGTGAACTAGAAAGAAACGGACAGTTTATAAGTCTTTTTGCCTTTGACTCGACCCTATCCAAAAGCCGGGTGAAACCTGAGCCCCCCAGATATGAGAGCAGTACTCCATACAAGGGCGGATGAGGCCCTTGTATAACTAGAGTAACTGTGAAGAGGAAAAAAAGTCTCGCAGTCTAAACAGAACTCCCAGTTTCTTTGAGGCCGCCTTAGCAATCGTTGTGATGTGAGGTTTCCAAGACATTTTTTTGTTTATGTTAAGGCCAAGGATGTTTATATTGTCAACAGGAGAGACGAGAGAACCGTCGAAAGAGATAGAAAGTTAGAAGGTGTCTTAGAGAGGGAGATTTGAAGAAGTTGAGTTTTTAAAGAATTGAATTTCACAAGGTTCAGACGACCCCACCCGGAAATTCTATCCAGATCAGCGAGAATAGAATCGGAAAGATTAAGACGAGAGGCAATTCTAGAAGTAAAAGAGGGAGCAGAATTGAAATGAGTTGAAGAATGAAGGGTCGAGTCATCGGTATATGAGTGAATAGAGTTAGATGTGCAGGTGAGAAGATCATTAATGAAAAGTAGGAATAAAGGAGGAGATAAGAAGAATATCAGGAAATTCACTATTGACAGTAAATAGAAGAGTACTCTCAACATTAGGCAGCTAGAGATATTATGGATTTGAAAGAAAACTAGACATAAGTAAGCAAAGAGAAGGAGTAAACACAAAGAGGGGAGCTGGGAGAGCAGTGACGCGTGCCATAACCGGTCAAATGATGCTTTGATATGTCAAGCGCCACCACGCAAGTCTCCCCGTAGTTCCTAAGGGCGGAAAACCATAAATCGGTTAAATAGGAAAGTATATCACCAGTAGACCTCGAACGCCGAAAGCCGTACTGGCGATCGGAAAGAAGAGATGAGATTCCAGATGGTCTAAGAAGCGAGAGTTAAGAAGGGCTTCAAAGATCTTAGATAGAACACAGGTGAGAGCTATCAAGATAGTTAGAAGGATCAGAGCGGGTTTCTTTTTCGGAATAGGTTGGACATGTGCGTGCTTCCAACACTGAGGGAAAGTGTTAGTATTGGGACATAGAGAATATAGTTGAACGAGGGGCGGGGATAGCACGGAAGCACACTCCCTCAAAACTCGGGGAGGAATGCCATCCGGGCCACCCGCCTTCCTAACGTTCATAGATCTCAGGAGCCCATGCACCTGATCAAATGTAATCACAGGCAAAGACATAGGACACCTGAGAGGAGAAGGTTGAGGAGGAGGAATGCCAGAATCGTCCAGGGTTGAGTTAGAGGAAAATAGGAGGCCGAAGAGATTGGCCTTTTCAGTTGGAGAGTTACAACAGAGCCATCAGATCGAATAAGAGGAGGAAAGGCAGATTTACAGAAGTTGTTAGAGATGTTTTTGGCAAGAGGCCAGAAAGATTTATCAGTAGGAGAACCAAGGAGGTTAGCGCACCTTCGTTTTATGAAAGCCCGCTTTGCTCGTCGAAGAGTATCCCTGCAACGATTTCTAGCTGAATGAAAATTAGCGAGAGTGATAGGAGAACGAGAAATTTTCCACCCCCGATAAGCGCTGTCTCTAGCCTGAATGGCCAGAGAACAGGCACGATCGAACCATGGATTGTGAGGAGAGAAAGATTTAGTTGTAGATGGAATGAACTGGCTCATCCACCCAACGATTACAGTCTCACCTTAGTGGCAGAAGCCGAAGTGTCATCAGAGTCAAAGCAGTCATTCCACTATAGTTAGCGCAGAAGCGACGCAATACCCCAATCGGCCCGATCAAAGTGCCAGAAAAAACGGATATGGTAGGATGGAGAGAAGGTATTAAAATTAAGAGATATAAGGTTGTGGTCAGATTTACCAATAATAGGAGCGAATGTGGTGTATTTATAGAGAGAAGGACTAGTGGTGAAACATAGGTCAAGTGTGTTCAAGAATTTGTTGGGACGATCCGGAATGTGTGTAGGTTCTTTGATTAGTTGCCCAGATCGTTAAGAATGCTGAATGATTCTCGGCCTCCTCCCCACCCAAATCAGTATGAGGACCCCAACCATTCAGTGTTGTGTACATTGAAATCCCCTAAATAGAGGACCTCAGTATTTGGATGAGAAGATATAACAGTCTCGTGAGAGGTAGTAAGATATTCAAAGAAAGAGTGAAAATCTGTTCTGTTAGGAGAACAGTAGCAAAAGCACAAGATTATTGTAGTAGAAGGAAGAAAGATTTTGAGCCACAGAGCATCGAAGTTAGGAGATTCGAGATTCACGAGACGTGTTACAGGAGTATTAATGTTTACATAGGCACACACTCCACCCTTCAGACGGAAATTATGAAATAAGTTATAGTTGGAAACATTAAACGAGTTAGAGGATGAATTCTTAGCCATCTGAGTCTCAGACAAGAGCAAAAGGTTAGGGATAGAGTTAGTGAGGTGATATATATATATATATATATATATATATATATATATATATATATATATATATATATATATATATATATATATATATATATATATATATATATATATATATATATATATATATATATATATATATATATATATATATATATATGATTGTTTAAACGTCTGGGTACATGGAAATATATATATATATATATATTATATATTATATACATATTATTATATATAAGAGGAGCATTATTATTATTATTACATATTATTAATACATATATATATATACATATATTATTATATTATATATATATATATATATATTATTATTATTATTACATATTGCATAAACGTCCAAGTACATGGAACATTATTATATATATTATATAGATATATATATATTATTATTATTATTATTATTATTATTATTATTATTATTATTATTATTATTATATTTATATTATATTATATATATATTATTATCATTACATATTATTACATACGCTTCGTACAAAACGTCCAAGTACATGGAAACATTATATTTATATATATTATTATTATTATTATATATTATTATATTATTATATATATAGTATATATATATATATTATTATTATTATATTATTATTACATATATATATAGCATATATATATATATATATATATATATATATGCTGTATAAAATTAAACATTGATGATGATGATGATATTATATATATATATATATATATATATATATATATATATATATATATATATATTAATTATATGTATATATATATATATATATATATATATATATATATATATATATATATATATATATATATATATATATATTACTACCCCGCTCAAGCGGGAAAAAGTGAAGGCAAAATAAATAAATAAAAATAAATAAATAAATAAATAAATAAATAAAGAAATTACATAAAGAAAAATAAAAATTAAAATGGAAAGTAAACCCACCCTGATCCTTTGCCTAACGCAATTTCCCAGGTGGGCGCAGACGCGGACCAGAGGAAGATTAAATATTGCGGGGAAAATAAAAGAAGGCAAGGAGTTCCACAAAATGATGTGGCTGGAAAGAACGAGGTACCACAACGAGTGATCCTTGAGTCACCAAACATTCACACAATTTTCATGAGAGAACAAGGAATGCGAGGGGTCAATTCTCGCGAGCACTGCCGTTGTAATACCTGTAGAAAAGAGATAGGGCACCTACGTCACGACGCGAGAAATAGGGTCAAGGGAGTCAGAGATATGAGCATGCTTATGTTTCCTTAGCCTAGCTTCAATCTCCAAAAGGAGTAGGAACCGGATCCACCCCAACAAACAGTATTCATAGGTGAATAAGACCTTTATATAACTGGAGTACCTGAGCAACGAAGTTGAATATATATATATATATATATATATATATATATATATATATATATATATATATATATATATATATATATATATATATATATATATATATATATATATATATATATATATATATATAGGCCAGCGTTTCCATTATCCGTCATATGTATCTTAAAAACTATTAATGCTACAGTAAAACGGAATACATTTTTGGAATCAGCGTAAAAGTTAGTTCGAAACGTATTAAATAACTAAGGCTAATGAAATAAATGAATTATGAAATACTATAAATAACAATAAATATGTTAATCTAATTTGGAAATTTATGTTCTCTGAGACCTCACAGTTCACTTTAACGGGGTCTTCATTTCTTCTGTAAATTCGTTTAATGTGTCTGTAAATTCACATAGTTCGTTGTAACGGGGTTTGATTTACGAAGTCGTTAAATTTATATATATATATATATATATATATATATATATATATATATATATATATATATATAGGATATATATATATATATATATATATATATATATATATATATATATATATATATATATATATATATATATATAGGGCAAAATAGGGGGCTCGAGCCGACGGAGGAACATAGGGGGACATTTTCTATACCCCGTAGGGGAGTGGGAACCCCGCGACACCCAAATACCAAAGAGTGGGTCTAGAGACCTCCCGAGGGGGAATAGTCCTACCCCGTAGTTCCCCGGAAGGCCGAGAGACCCCGACTCCTGCCATCGGTGCGGTATACCCTTGGGTATTCTTTAGTTTTAAACACCAACAATTATTTAAAGGGCAACGTAAGGTTACGTTAATTAAAATAAGTTTAAAATTACTATTCTACATTTTATTAACTTTTTTAAAAACCGCTTTTTTTATTTTTTTTAAAGTGTTTCAGTACTAACGTTTTACGCTGATAACTAAGAGTCATAGGGCCCCCCCGCCAAAGTGGAGATGGGGCCCCCTTGGACCATATATATATATATATATATATATATATGTATATATATATATATATATATAGTATATCTCTAACTATATATATATATATATATATATATATATATATATATATATATATATATACATATATTCCATATTATTTTTCTTGTCATTATTACTCGTTATTATTATTATATATATATATTATATTATTATTATTATTATTATTATTATATACATATTATTATTATATATTATATTATTATTATTATTATTATTATTGTTGTTATTATTATATATTATTATTATTATTATATTATTATTATTATTATTATATTATTATTATTATTATTATTATTATTATTATTATTATTATTATATATATATATTATTATTATTATATATTATTATTATTATTATATATATATTATATATATGTGATATATTATTATTATTATATTATTATTATACATATTATTATTATTATTACATATTATATATTATTATTATTATTATATATATATATTATTATTATTATTATTATTATTATATTATTATTATTATTGATATTATTATTAAAGAAAGATTTGATATTATTATTATTATTATTATATATATATGTTATTATTATTACATTATTATTATTATTACATATTATTATTATTATTATTAATATTATCAAATTATTATATAGCATTATCAAAAATGAATACAGAGAATTATATT
>JABUQX010069706.1:55000-60000 GCA_015478945.1 Trachelipus rathkii | reverse complement strand
AAATCTCGACAATAAATATCCGCCCAACATCCGCAGGGCAAAGCGCGGATGCGGATACGGATCTTTAATAATGTGCGGATTCTCCGCGGATGCGGATGAGGATGTTACCTGCATCACTAATATATATATATATATATATATATATATATATATATAAATAATATATTATATTTATATATATTATATATATATATATATATATATATATATATATATATATATATATATATATATATATATATATATATTTATAGTATATATATATATTATTATTATATATTATTATATATATATATATATATATATATATATATATATATATATATATATATTATATATATATATATAAATATATATATATATATTTAAATATATATATATATATATATATATATACCTGCATCACTATATATATATATATATATATATATATATATATAACCAACTAATAATTTTGATTAAATAAAAGGAACATTTTATAAATTGAAATTGCTACTAGTTGCTTTTAAGTTTTAAGCTAAGTTTCCGCTGTGAAATCTTTTATACACTAATTTTTTAAAAACGTTTTAGTATACCTGATTTGCTTGACAGTAAGTAATTTAATTGTTTAGTAACTTTTGTTAAAATTAATTTCAAATTACGAGTGAATAGATTTACAGCTTAAAAGTTTATGATGTGGTAGCTTTATTTTTTTAAAAAAGGTACTTCAGTTCTCAAAGTGCAAGTTATAGTCAGTGCTGACCGGACTGGGGCTGCAGCCCTAGGGCCCGGGTCAAGCACAGTGGCCCGGAAATTGCAATGCTAACAATGAGAAAATAAAATAAACAAATGCAAGCATAATTAAAAAGGTATGATATGATATAAAAGATTCCTGTAATTTGTTGATTGCAACCAAAACACTGATCTTCGATACTCTGGAAAAGTTTAAAATTCCATTACAGGACTGCCGCGGTAAAGGTTATGACAATGGAGCCAATATGAGTGATGCCTACAAAGATGTGTAAACACTTTATCTTGCAAGAAAATCCTCTGGCCTTGTTCTCATCATGTGCCTGTCACAGTTTTGAACCCCTGGTGTACATGCTGGTGAATGTAGCCCAGAGGTCATTAATTTCTTTGGTATCCTGCATAAGGTTTATGCAATATTCAGTAGAAGTCCACAGAGGTGGGAATTATTGAAAAATTGTGCTGGGCCTTTCACTGCATGGTTTATACACCAGATGGTCACCTCGTATTGATAGCGTGAAAGCCTTTGTCAAGGACATGCCTACTATACAGAGCTCTTTTGGCTGTCCTCGACTTAAACTTGTCATATTGGGAGAAATATGGCTTAAATTTTTTACCAGCATCAGCTACGTAAACACTGTGCTTCAGTCGAGGAGCAGCACTCTAGAAATTGAAGTTGAAAATGTGAATTCTCATTGAGGAGCTAAGGAAACAGTTGGAAAAGTCAGGTATTTGACGCCAAATCTCTGGCTGAAAACTGCAGCATTGGCTCGACCTATTCTTTTGAAAACAAAAGAGACGCATGATTCCAGATAAAACAACTGAAGAGTCAAAAGTTGTTTCTCACGAGGATCAGTTCAGAAGTATAGTTTTTTACCCACTTATGGACTCATGTCAAATTTGTGTAGAAGTTATGAAGCTGTAGAGAGTTTGAATTTAAATTTAAGTTTGAGTTTTTTGGAGTGACATGGAAGTATGAGTTTGGAGGAGGGAAATCTACAGAGCAGTGTACAAAAGCTGGCTGAAAAATATTGGGCTGATATTTCCGATGAAATTAAGTGGGTTTTCATTTAAAGTCATTTCACGCTGCCAATCTTGGAGATTCATCACTTAGTCCACTGCTACTATTGAATAAGCTTTTCATGAACCGCTTGATGCATTATTCTCTAACCTGCTTATAGAGCTCTGAATATTCTGCACAAATCTCGTTATGCTGCGTGAGCAAAGTTCATTCAGCCCTCTATGATCAAATATATGCTGCGAACCACAATAAGTCAAGATAGACTGAACAGCCTTGCCATTTTGGCTATTGAGGCACGTTGGCAAAAACCAGTGATTTTTCCGGTATCATTGAACTCTTTTGCCAGTCGCTGAGCCTGCAAGGTCCCTAAGCTATATATATATATATATATATATATATATATATATATATATATATATATATATATATATATATATATATATATATATATATATATATATATATATATATATATATTTATATATATATATATATATATATATATATAGGTCCTATTCTGTTTTACGACTCCGTCAGTTTTGATTTTTTTTTAATTGCTAGTATATGATACTAACAATGAATTTCAGTGGTAACGGACATGATTCAAAAGTTCGAAATATTCTGAATAATTTTTTAAAAATCACATTTATGTTAAATATTTTTTCAAAAATCAAATATCTTGAAAAGTACGATACTTACAGAAAAACAATTACATATTTGGAATCATATAAAGCTTATTACAAAAATGTAAAAAAAAAATTATATATATTAGAGGGCTCGAGCCGACGGGGAACAGAGGGGGGGACGTTTTCCATACCCCGTAGGGGAGGGGCGGAGGAACCCCCGAGACACCCAAATACCAAAGAGCAGGGGTTCCGGACCCTCCCCGGAGAGGGGTAAATAGTCCTACCCCCTCGTTCCCCGGGAAGGCCGAGAGACTCCGACTCCTGCCATCTTTGTGCTTCAATCTTTTGGGTACTCCTTTTTTAGTTTGAAAACACCCAAAAAATAAAATAAAATATTACTAAAAATTACTTTTAAAAATTATTTAAAAATATTTCGAACTTTTGAAGCATGTCCATTACCACTTAAATTTATTGTTAGTATCATATACTAGCAATATATTAAAAAAAAAAAAAAATTAAAACTGACGGAGTCAAAACGGAAAAGGTCCTATATATTTTTAAATCATGTCCGTTAACACTGAAATTGATTGTTAGGATCATATACTAGAAATATATTAGAAAGTCATAAATAAATATATATATATATATATATATATATATATATATATATATATATATATATATATATATATATATATATATATATATATATATATATATAGTTATATATATATATATATATATATATATATATATATATAGGAACTTTCGCTTTAAAAGGATGTTAACCGATATATATCGAACGAGCGATGTAATCGATTTTTTTCGATTATTTCAAGGCAATATAGAGCGACAAGGTTGCCAATAAGTTTTTTTTTATTTTTTTAAACTAAAGGAATACCCAAGATTAAATCGCCAAGATGTCAAAGAGTCAGGGTCTCTCGGCCTCAGCGGGGGACGACGGGGACTTCGTCCCCCCTCTGTCCCACCGTCGACTCGAGCCCCTTAATAAAATAAATAAAAAAAAAATGAAAACAAAATTAACATATAAAAATTAACATGATATAAAAAGCAACATGTGGCAACTTTTTCTCTTCTTTTATTGGAGTTTAAGTTAACACGTCACAGTGTATGGTTAGACGATTAGGGTTCAGCGATATTTCGATATGTAACATTTTTATGTAACATCCTTTAAAGGGAAAGGTCTTATATATATATATATATATATATATATATATATATATATATATATTTCT
The DNA here is from genome assembly GCA_015478945.1 of Trachelipus rathkii. Taxonomy (NCBI): domain Eukaryota; kingdom Metazoa; phylum Arthropoda; class Malacostraca; order Isopoda; family Trachelipodidae; genus Trachelipus; species Trachelipus rathkii. The sequence continues at coordinate 56,371 of JABUQX010069706.1, read as the reverse complement.
ATATATTAACATAGCACTCAACAAATGTATATATATATATATATATATATATATATATATATATATATATATATACAATATCATATATATATATATAATGCGCCTGTATAAATGTGCATTTAATTGATAACCTTCCGTTTGGAGGGGCCCGTGCTGACTCTCGGCGGCTCTGGTTATAGAACGGTTTACTATAAAATTATATTCCGAAATAATTTAAATTTTGAGCATACTACCGAAATAATTTAAATTTTGAGCATACTATATTAGTATTGTTGGTTAAGAGTCGCGAAAGTGAAAGATTTATAAAGATAAAATTAATAAACAATGAAATTGGTAAATATGTTGAATTATGAACACTCTTTCATAGGTTTAAGTCGCGTATCTTTTTAGCTTATCGCTTGGTCAAGTGGTAACACGCTTGGCATACCGTTCGCGAGGGCCCGGGATCTAATCCTGGTAAGTGAAGAATCACTCAAGGAGTTATTTTATCTATACAAATTGAACTGCGGTTTAATTGCAGTATTTACATCTATAAAAATTATACTCCGATCTAGAGTGGTCTCCTTATATTACTATCATAATATTGTTGTGAAACAGAAAGAAAATATTTTAAATTCTCAAGCACTTATGGTTCGCGAAAAGGAAAAGATTTAGTACACGAAGAAAAGACCATATATTAAGGTTTTTTGAGCTTAGCGCCTATTAATTTATATTATATTGCATTTATTTAATACAGTTTATAGATTTCTTTTACTGCTTGTTCGATATTGTTTATGATAACGTAAAAGGGCAAATTTAATCAATATTGATTTATTAAAGAAAAAGTGAAAAGTGAAATGGATGCTAAAATTTTTCAATAGTTTAACAATAATAATAATAATAATAATAAATAATAATAATAATAATAATAATAATAATAATAATAATAATAATAATAATAATAATAATAATAATAATAATAATAATAATAATAATAATAATAATAATGGCACTACTCCTTTAAAAGGAAGTTACATAAAAAGACATGATATCGAAAATCGCCGAACGCTACTCGTGCAACCCTGCAGTGTCACGTGTTAGCTAAAACTCCAATACACGGCAATGTAGGGGGCTCGAGCCGACGGGGAACACAGGGGGGGACGTTTTCCATACCCCGTAGGGGAGGGGCGGAGGAACCCCCGCGACACCCAAATACCAAAGAGCGGGGGTTCCGGAGACCCTCCCTGAGGGGGAATTAGTCCCACCCCGTAGTTCTTCGAATGAGAGACCCTGACTTCGCCATCGGTGCGGTATACCCTTGGGGTATTCTTTAGTTAAAAAAAAAATTTTAATAGAAAGTCTATTTATTCTAACGAGTAACGTATAAAAGGT
>JABUQX010069706.1:22500-50000 GCA_015478945.1 Trachelipus rathkii | reverse complement strand
GCAAATTTCCAATGAAACAGGAGAACAAGCCATGCTTAACTTAAGATAATAATTGGTATTTGTTTTTTAAATGAAGTGTGATTACTTATGATAGAAACGGGCAAAATATAAAATAGTTTCATTACCATAAAAATAACTTACTTACTCAAAATTCTAAACTGTCAAACTGCTTTCTAGAACTTCATAACAAGTTTTGTATGTTTTTATTATTACTAAAAAGAAAGAATTTATTTTGTAATAATTTTTGCCTGCTAAATAAATCAGTTTTGAAGTTAGTTCTTTTTATGATATCCAAAATGAAATCTTTTATAGGTTCCTAATAAGATATATGAGTAATATATATAATATATATATATATATATTATATCTATATATATATATATATATAATATATATATACTAATATATATATATATATATATATATATATATATTTAGATTTACTTTCTATTAAATTTTTTCATCAAAAAATTTTGTTGTAAAATACAGCAAACATGTGGCGAATCCGACACAGCCAATTTCGCAACTGACGCGGATGACGAGGCGGAGGGTTTTTAGGCCTCCCGTTAGTTCGTTGGTGAAGCTCCAACGTTTACCTCATGACACACAGACTCCATAAATGTTAGTTATTTGGTTCTTGGTCCCAGCGTTATAGGGGTTACCACTAACTAGTATATTATCTGGATTTTTTGCTCGTTGGCCCGCAGACGGGTGATAAATGCTGCCCTTAAGTAACCTCGAAACCAAACCCTCTGTGGCAAGATCTCTGAACATGCCTTTGTTTACACCCTCCGCCCCTCTCTCAAGAGTGTTGCCTTGACTCCTGCTGGTTCTCTTAAGAAACGGGTAATGAAAGACTTTGGTTGTAGATGATGTTTTCCCTTCTCACCGCCCAGATCTCTCTAAAACTCCGAGGTGGGTTTTTGCCGTTCCCGGTTAACCTTACATGGACTGGTTCTCTCTTTATCCGCTGGAGTAGATTATTGCGTTCTAGCGGGGTGAAGTAGTTCATCACGATGCGCCCGACCAAAATAAAATATTTTTTTCAAAACCTTCACCTCAATGAGGCACGGGTCCCTTCTTGGCCAGACCTCCCTCGACGTTGCCTGTTTCCCTGGGCAAGGGCAACCTCTCGGGAAGCCCCCCAGGGCAGATTATAAAGGTTTAATTGGCGCCGACCGTGTTGCCTGTTTCAGTCGAAGACACTCTCGGGCCCCCTAGCCGGGGTCCTTGTCTCCTTTCGGCTATATCGGGAACCTTTTTTCTACCTCACTAGAGCCTTCTGCCACACGGGCGGTGGAAACTCAGACTTCGGGAGTGCCTTATGAAATTCACCGGGAACATTATCTCAGCTTCGCATAAAAAACAAAGGGCACGTATCTTTATTCAAAATTTCAGATATTCCGCCATATAGAACCAAATATATGGACCTTATTTCGTGATTTTACGCTAATCGATGTAATACTGGAACAATGGTAAGGGAAAAATAAAGCAGACTATCTGCTTTTTAAGTTATAAATTCACCTCTCATAATAACAATAGGTTAATTAAAATTTTCAATATCCATACTTTAAATTATATTATTAAATGACCGTTCTAGAGTTGACTGAATTTTTTACGCCAATTAATTATCCAATATAACATGAACAGTAACAAGTAAATTGTAAAGCACAGGTATAGAAAAGATGTTATGGTTAAGGTATTATATATTATAAGTATAATTAATAAAATAAGCCAGTATATCATCCGAAATTAAGTCACTACTATAATAAACCAGGGCTACCTTCCATAATTATCCTCCGCGTGTAACATATTACTTATAGCACAAACGTCTGCCGTAATCTCGTTAAGATTGTGACTCATCTAAGAAATTTAAAATAAGAGGCTTCTATCACGGATTGTATACAAACGTCCAATTGGTTTCACCAAACCATATAAGTGGGAAATTGATGAATTATTTTGGGGTACTTCCTAGACAACTACGCGGTAAATTACTTCACTGGAAATGCATATAAGATTCTACAGACTCTATTCATTCAAAGCAAGAATTTTCCTGAATATAGGTCTCACACTGACAATCAACATCTACCCATAAACATGGACGTGGCGAGTGTTTAAATTATTCCCGGCAGTGTGTGGTTTCTATCTAACGTTAGCCCTCCACACTATACAGATTATCTGCGAATAACCTCCCTCATAACACAGTTTCAAACTTCTTACTTCTCACATACCACGGAGATGGAATCCTTTATCATTGTCTCTTTTCCTTCATAATGGATTCTACTAAATCGGTTCTAATCAACGGTTTATGAGATTTTAAGAATTCATTATGAATTTAAATAAAGAACTTTATTGACTGTCAATTCCGATTATCAATTACCTCACTTTCCCTCCTCACGACCTGTTTTTTTTCTCTCTGTATATTTATTACTTTATTTCAACTTCTATTATAATTAGAAAAGAAAGAAAGGAGAAATCAAATAGATAGGAATACTCCTACCACTTAAGAATCATATAATAATAAATAATATAATATAATAATTGATAAATAATTCTCATAACATTTCCCTAACATCAAGCTTATCCAACATAGAATAGTCCACGTACTAGACTTTCTAAATCACTAACTAATACTTTAAATCCTATATCTACCTTAGAACCAAAGTAAATAAAACATTACATTTCTCCACACCATAACAAGCCCATTATTACCCTCCGTCATCTATTATTATCAGCCTCAAGGATCTCGGCCCCAACGGCCAACCTTATAGCGCAAAGCTCAATAGTGATTTAAATGTAATATTAATCGCAAGGATCCCAAGTCGCCATAGGGATTGACACAAAATCATTTAATTAGGATCTCAAAAAATTTATTTGTTGAGCTTAAAGGATCCTTTTTTTTTTTATAAGGCGCGATCTTTTATAGCTTGATTCTTCTACGTCTTCTTTAATATATATATAAATTTCAAAAAAATAACATACAAAAATAGCAGGTCTCGACACTTATCACAGGGCGGCCCTTATAACAAACATGGGCTCCTGCACATGTTAGCCTTGTTGTTATTGCCCTCAATAAAACGAAAGACCTTTTTCGGGCCGGCTGGTGGATGTTCGGAAACTTTTTAACCACATGCAGTACCGATTACAAAATTGTTAGATGTTGTCCATTGAATGTTTATTCATTTGCATTACCGATCTGAAATATTTCCAAATGAGAAATAAAACGTATGGGAAACAATGAAATAACAAAGAAAAGGACAATTTATATTTTCAAATAATGGAGATATATATATAAAAAACCCAAAATAAACATAAAGGTTTTCAATTGTATTCATAAAGACAACCCATGGAGACAGGAGGAGGAAATAAAAATATAAATAATCTTACTGCGGAATTTCCCGTCTGTACCGTTCCTCGTTCTCAATAACATGGGATCACTTTTAATGAAGAAGGGTAACATAAAATTATATAATCCACTAAATCGAGTATAGTCGCGGCCCAAAAAGAGAAAATTGCGGGTTTTTAAGACAAAATTGCGTTGGACTTTACCACTCTAGTCATAAGGATTGAAAGTTCAGTAGAATTCATTCTAGCCGGTAATTCAACTACGAAATACAATTATATTATCACTCAAATTCAAAAGGAAAAAAAATATGAATCTAAAAAAAGATAACGTCGTGGTTATAATTTAAGGACGAGTTAACTACCTCCAGTTCCACGGACGCTTCTGCTTCAATGGCCCGCCCAGTCCACACACCACCGCTCATACATCCCCGCCACCTGCTCTCTAGAAAGGGAACAGGTGGGGTCAAGCACCTGCATCATCTGCAAGAAATCGCGAGGGTACTGTGGTGATCCCGTTCTTCCCACCGACGCCTCTCTCGCACCCCTGTGTCCTCCTCCACTCACCTCCAATCTCGAGACCGCAGCCATCAACCGTAACACCCCCTCCGCGACCTTTAACTGCCGGGCCACGTACTCCTCACTTCCAGGATCACCCCCGGTGTAACCGGACCCGGAATGGCCACTCTGATCCAGGCGGGAGAGAACACGCCTCCCCCTTGGCAAACCTCTTGCCACCACAAAATTCCGGTACTTATTAGTTTGCCCAGAAGAGCGAACATTATACGAGACAGGGGGACCAACCACTCCCCTCAAACAACTCGGTGTCTCCCCCTGCCTCAGTTTCCTGAAATCCACCGGGACCACCGGCGGACGACAAGCCCGAGGCACCTCCTTCTCCTCCCTCCAACGTGTCTCATCGGACACCCCAGCCGGAACAGAAAACCGCGGCTCTGTACGTCTCGGCTCGGGACCCCCAACTTTACGTGCCCTCGCCCTCCTCGCATTCCTGAATCTGCCGCCGGAACACTTGCTCCGCAGATGATCTGGCAGGGGCAAGCGCATAAAGCGTTTTAATAAGGAAAGAGTGAGAGGGACCGGGACTGAGGTGAAAAAAGCGACAACATCAAAACTGACTAAATGATGTGTGTTAGGATTAATGTGTTGTGTTTTTTCAATGAAGTCTTCAGTATTTTTTATATGGGAAGAAGAAATAGTTTAAAAGGTGTTTAAGTTCAGAAATCAATTGGGAGAGTTTATATGTGACAGAGTTTATGTTAGAAATAATAGGTCTAAGGCATGTGGCAGTTGCAGGTTTGGTCGTGCTGGATATTTTATTGGGTTAAATAACCATTAAAGAAATTCATTAAGAAAAGTTTGGAGGGAGTTGTGATTTTTAATTGAAGAATGGAGTTAGTGAATGATTGGAGAAGATTTTATTCAAGTAAGAGTTAAAGGAATTTATGAGAATTATTTTTAGAGTTTTATTATTTTATTTGGAAATTAATACTGTTCATTTCATTATTTAATATTAATAAAAAAGTTTGTTTAAGATACTATATTGTGCCTTCACCGAGAGTCCAACTAATGATGTATATTTGGATTTTATGTCTTGAATTTTGAAAGAGGAGGAAGCTGAATAAAAATATATTATTAGAGATTATAATAATGTTAATAAAGATCTTTAAAAATATTTATTCTAAGATTACTTAGATTTTAAATTGTTTTCCCATTATTTTGGCGATTTTAATTTTTAATTAGATTATTCCGATTTAATAAAATATATTACTTAAAAGCATAATAGAAAATGGGTGAAAGGTTACTCAATTATAAAGGGTAGTTTACTCCTATAGCTAGAGTAAAAATAAAATCTCTTGCAGTCAACTTAGTTATGATGATATTGATAAAATTAATTGCTTGATTAAATTGATTTTTATTGTTGTAGTTAATGTGCTTAGTCTACATGAATACTGTTATAATAAAAAAAATAAATATTAATTAATTTATATGATTTTCGTTTTCTTCATTTTTTGGCATTTATCACTATTGAAGTCTTGTTAATTGTTATAATCATAGTCCAGGAATTTGAAAAAATATCTCAAAAGTATATATAACGGATAAAGGACTTATGAAAAAGGGCATCTTTTAATTTTAATATTTCTAAAATTCACCTTTTTCCGTAAGCGAAATATTACAGGTCTAAGTTCTGATTGTATGGGAAATAGATTTTAGGGTGATGTTGAGTCTCAGTTTGGTCTCGATAAATTTCAATCGAAAAGGTTGGAATTATTAGCTTTTATAGTCCTTTTTGGAATGCACTTAAATCTTGGTAAATACCACCAGATCTATAACTCCACGTTTCAGACATTTTTTGATTAAGTAAAAATGTTTCTTATATTCGGTGTTTTTTTTAAATTCCCAATCAGTTTAAATATAACCATGATGGCTTTTATTGTTATTTATTACACTTCTAAGATAATTAACTCCTAACACTGAGACGGAACGAGGGTGAAATCGCAATTAGGGTCCAATACAAACTCTAATTATGAAGGACGGGCTGGGCCGGAACTACATTAAAATGAACCGTAAATATGACCCTCTTAATTTATGAATAACTTTGATTGATATGTTAATTACTTTGCAATTACTTTTTTTCTTAGTTTATAAGATATACCGTTAAGGTGAAAGAATTTCTTCATCGTTAAAGAAGGAAGAATTTGTGCTTTACCAGCTATTTATTAAACAAACTATTTGGCATATATTTTTTCCATCAAGAACTCTTCTAAAGTTTCTCAGGGTGTAAGGGACTAACTATACTATATCATAGTCGAAGTGTATCATATATACTACTCATATATATATATACCTTATATACTACTATACTAATATATATATATATATTATATAATATAACTCGTAATATATATATATAATATATAATATATATAATATATATATAATATTATATATTTAATAAATATGATATCGAAAAAATATAAACATATAGAATATTTAATATATTTTATGCTTATATAGGTATATATATAAATTATTAACAAATAAATATTAATAAATAGGTAAATTTAACGATATATATAAATAAAATGGTAATGATTTTAAATAATAAAAATTATTATAATTTTCTATATCTTATAATAAAATAATAATTAATAAAAATTAAAGTATACTATGAATGCTTACATTATAGGATTTGCTATGATTATAAGTCGGCTTTATACAATAACCCCACAAGCCTAACAGAGCAGGAGCTCGCTATCAAGGAAGGAGGCTGTTTCTCAATTAACCTCTGAGCAGTCGATACAAATTCCCAATGCCGCGAGAGCTGAGAATATAGCTCACCATTCTCTCACCTTCGAGGGCAGAGGGAAGGGTTGCCGAACCCTGGGTCAACCCGGTTGACTCGCTTTTGTGTATTTTCTTGGGCTCATCAACAACAAGGCATTATCAGGAGGAGGGAGTTGGAGTAAAAAAGAAAGAGAAGATAAATCAAAGCGAGGGTCACCCAGGTGTTCGGTATATCTGGTCGGTGGGAGAATGTGAGCTATATTCTCCCTTGGGCTTGGATTTGTCTGCCTCAGAGGTTAATTGAGCTTAATCAAACCTCCTCCTTGATTAGGGCTCTGCCCATTGGGAGCGGGTGGTGTTTTTATTGTAGTATGAAAATTTTTACCTTTTATGTGGTTATCCACCTTATGGTTTTCCGGGAAATTGTTTACCTTATTTTTAAATTATATTATATTTGGTATATACATTTTATATATATATAATAGTATAATAGTAGATTTTATAATTTTATTTATACTAATCTATATATGATATAATATATTATATATATATATAATATAAATATATATATAAATTTTATAAATATATATATATATATTATTATATATATTATATAATAGATATATAGTTATTATTATATATTTAATATATATAATATTAATTATATATATATATTATTATTATATATATAATATATATATATATATAATAATAATAATATATATAATATTATATATATTATATAGTATATAATGTTATATATATAGATCAGATTTAGAAAATTTAGAAGATTTATTTTAAGATGAAAAAAATATATGCCAAATAAGATTTTTTAACTAAACCGGTGTCGTTAAAGACACTACTTTCCTTCATTTAACATAGCACTTACCTTAATTTCACGTGAATATATTTATTATAAAAACTAAGAAATATTAAATTATGATAAAATAAGATAATTAAATATTAATTTAATAGTAATTCATAAATCAAAGGTATGATCATTTTAAAAAAAATCGTTATTAATAGAAGTTTAATTTGTATATGGATATATGGATTGGTTATGTATATAGACTATATTAAAGAGTAATTTATCATGAATATATAGTTATGCTAAAAGATTCAAGTAAGTTTTATATGTTTTTGTAAATTTTGAACAATAAAAAGGTAACACTTTACTTAATCAAATAAAAATTGATTCGTGGATATCTTGGAATTTCACCGGTTACTACTTGTCATTGCTTTTGATATAGCTAAATAAATTCATATCACTCAATTTTATTCATGAAATTATACAACAACTTAATCAAACAAAATTTTCTAACAATCAATTAAATTAAGGAATAAAATTTCCAGCTTTCGGAAATGTTTTTAAAGAAATTAAAATTTTTCAAACCTTTATCCGAATTCTTTTAAGTTAGTTCTACTGTAAAATTTCTCATGTTAATTACTTCAAAGGTAAAGTTTTCATTAAAAAGTGAAAACCAAAAAGAAGAAACAAAATCATGATTTTATTATTTTTGCATCGATTTATAAACATGTATCTAGGACCAATAACATCAACAGAAAAAAAATCATTAAATCAATCGGACTATATCCCTTATTAAAGGAAACAAGTTGATTTTACTACAGCTTGGACTTTCCTTCTCTCTCATAATAAGAAGATCCTTTCACCCATTTCTTTATTGCATTTGACAAACAGACAAACTCTATAAGATTATAAAATGGCACCTTTAATAGTGCATTTTTAAAATCAGTAATTCTTTAGAAAAAATATTTTAAAGATCTTTAAACATGAAGAAATCTCCTAAATTTTTTATTTCTGGCTTCTCAACTCTTTACAAGCAAAATCAATATCATTATCTCCCGCTCTGTTATTTTTCACAGTATAGTTTATGATAAATAAGGACTTGATTAAATTAATAAATGAACTATCTATTTTCAGAACAAAGAAACTCTAATTAGCTCTGCTTAATTTTACTTTAAAAAGGAAAAAACTTGAAAAAATCTTTTGGAAAGATAAATCCACTATTTATCACATTCCATTTTAATTTTACATTAGAGATATTGGCATATTAGGTCGATTTTAAAAGTGTGGATATTATTATTATCCAAAAAACTACACAAAACATCAACAAACAACCCCTTAGACCTATTAATTTTTCTAATTCATATAAACTCTATGTTCTCACCATATATTTTATATAATCACAACCAATTGATTTCTGAACTTAAACACCATGTAAACTAAGCGATACATCGCATATTTCTGAGGCACCAGCTCACTTTAAAAGGGTCATTGACATTTTTGAAAAAACAGCAATACATTTAACTCCCTAAACAACACATTTCCACTTTAGCAATCAGTTATTAAGAATGTTTTCAGTAAGTAGACTTTTTGTTCTATAACAATCCTTCAGTCCTCGAGCCTCACCATACTTCAACATCAATTTCCATTTATTGGGTTAATATTAACGCCGCTGGGTTATTATTTACTGTGTTTTGCCGAATCATGCACAAGATCATCTGCACGGAGCAAGTGTTCCGGCGGCATTATATATAATATATAGATTCAGGATAATGCGGAGGAGGGCGAGGGCCGTAAAGTATTGGGGATCTACCGAGCCGAGACGTAAAACAGAGCCGCGGTATTTCTGTTTCCGGCCTGGAGGTGTCCGATGAGACACGTTTGGAGGGAGGAGAAGGAGGTGCCTCGGGCTTGTCGTCCGCCGGTGGTCCCGGTGGATTTCAGGAAACTGAGGCAGGGGGAGACACCGAGTTGTTTGAGGGGAGTGGTTGGTCCCCCTGTCTCGTATAATGTTCGCTCTTCAGGGCAATAAAATTCGTGGAATTTTGTGGTGGCAAGATCCGGGAAACATTCCTCCGCCAGATCAGAGTGGCCATTCCTGATTCGGTTACACCGGGGGTGATCCTGGAAGTGAGGAGTACGTGGCCCGGCAGTTAAAGGTCGCGGAGGGGGTGTTACGGTTGATGGCTGCGGTCTCGAGATTGGAGGTGAGTGGAGGAGGACACAGGGGTGCGAGAGAGGCGTCGGTGGGAAGAACGGGATCACCACAGTACCCTCGCGATTTCTTGCAGATGATGCAGGTGCTTGACCCCACCTGTTCCCTTTCTAGAGAGCAGGTGGCGGGGATGTATGAGCGGTGGTGTGTGGACTGGGCGGGCCATTGAAGCAGAAGCGTCCGTGGAACTGGAGGGACTGCCCTTAAATGTCACACATTTCTTTTTTTATCATTTTTTTGATTTGTTTAATTGTCGTATTGCCTATTATCACTGATTAACCCTTATGTGGTAAAGCGCACAATTTTGTAAAGAATTTTTTCCCACTTTCGTTATATTATATATTTTGTACTTTTGTTAAATTATGTGATAACTGGGTCACGGAAATTCGCAGAGTATATATTTTTTTCTTATGTTCCATGTTGTCAAGGGTTGACCTTTTTTTTGTTTTTATATAATTCCATGTGATTATTCATGGTCTTTTATTATTGTTGCCACGTTTTTCTAGTGGTTTGATGGATACCATTAATTTACTATTTATTAATTGATTGTTATGTGGTAAAAGTTTCTTCTTTATTGATCAACAACTAACTGCAATGTGTTATAGGGCCTGTGATATTGAGATGCTTTTTTTTTGTATTTTTGAGGAAAAAAAATGCGTACATATTAATCGCGCATAAAAAAAATAAATAAACAAATAAATTTTTAATTAATTAATTGATTTTGTTATCCTTGATTGATTTCGTTTTTTTCATTTATCACTATTGAGCTTGCTGCGGTGTTGCCGGCTCCTGAGGGAGTGACGAGGGATGGGCGGTTATGTGTGAGAATGTAATGTTTATTCTTTGGGTTCAGGGATAGGATTTAAAGTAGGTTAGTGATAGAAAAGATAGTAGGGACTATCTTGTTGGGAAGCTGTGTGGGAAATTGAGGATTTTTATCATTATTATTATATTATTATTATTATGTTACTAGTGGTAGGATGTTTCACCTTAATTTATGAGTTCTCCTTCTTTTCTTCTAAATATAAAGTTCAGGGAAAAGTAATATATACAGAGAGAAAAACAGGTCGTGAGAGGGAAAGTGAGGGATCGAATTGACAGTCAAAGTTCTTAAATCAAAGACTCAAAATTCTCAAATTGAAGACCGAAGTAACAAAGGGGGAGGACAAAAAGGATCCACTCCTTTGAGTAAGTTGAACTTTTATGGGAGACGCGTTATTGTAGAGTAGGTTAGAAAAACGGGAATTCATTTCTCACAGTGACTATTGGATCAATGAAAAGAACGAAGTATAATAGTTTTCTAAAATATTCAGTATATGAAAATTTAATTAAAATGAATGTGGATTTTTAAGAAAGTCGTAGACATTGCATCCAGTGAAAGATCCGCGGTTTTCTGGAAGTCCCCAAAATTCCTTTCCCAATTGGACGTTTGGCACCGTGAGAGCTCTATTTAATTCTAGTGAGCCAATCACCATCAGAGATTCGATCAGACGTTGTCACATGTATGATTATAGTTACACGTCAGAGGAATTGGGAGGTGCCCTGGGGGGTGACATTCGGAGGTATACTTGGACCTACTACCTAATTCATTCTCTTAACCGTGCTTAACTTCTTTAGTTACTGGCTGTATTTTTATAAATATAATCGTAAAAATAATATTCGCTAAACTCTGTGATAAGGTCATTTAAAATTAATTAATTTAAGAGAATTAATTTTATTATTTTGTTAAATTTATTAAAATTAAATAAACTTAAAAAAAGTTGATCTTGATTTTATTTTTCTTATTATGTTCCCATGTATTAATACATACGTGGTATATAAATTGCACCGAATAATAGGCATGGAATACTTTTGGTCAAGGTCAGGGGAATGGAAAATGAAAGATCGCTTTGTTTTAAGGCGGACTGTTTGCTTGCAAGTGGATTTTTCAATTTTCTAAGTCCATCTCCGCCAATGGCGTCTCGCACCAGAATCTGGTGTAAGAGCCAGTAGTAAAGGTTGCCCTTGCCGGGAGAGGCACGGGCGCCCATGTAATGGTGTCTTTTGGTCCAATGTTGGGTCTCCGGATATGGTTGTGACGGGTCCGGTCCGACATTAATCATGCTTTGGTGGGGGCTAATCGTTCGCCCCGAGGCGCTCTTGGCCCTTGCCCAGGGGAAACAGGCGACGCGCTGGTCTGTTAGGAGTGAAAAGATTCCTGAGCCAGACGAAGAGCGCACCAAACAGGAGTTTTGGTTCATACCGTGTGTTGATCGAAAGAGAGTCACGGAGAAGAGAATTTATACACTTGGTACGCGCTTCACTCCCGTAGGAGGGGGCAATACAGTCAGCAGTAAGGAAGGGGAACGAGGCAAAAACGGAGGACGCATATTTGGTTTAAGACTTGTGCACATTTCAATGAAAAATGATGCAAATTAAATGTTCTACAAAAGACAGGTTCCATTTAATCACAACTTTCCAAAAGCGTAAGGAAAAAATGGGAAATTAGAGAGGCATAAACACTCTTCAGCTCACACTAATAAGTGTAGAAATGGAAAAACCTCAGGAGACAGGCTATGAAAAAACCGATTTCACGCTCAAATGTTTCAACAGAGTGAAAGTGAAGGAGACTTGTAAGTTGAAGGTTTAAAATAAAAAATACTTTGCGAGGGTTGTATTTTTGGTAAAGGAAGAAGTAACTTACCCTACTAAATGAGAAGTTTGGATTGAAGTATTTGGACATTGAATGATGATTTTAAACATGGAGAAAATCAGAGTGTGATAGGCTCGAATTAACGCACAAAGAATACTGCCTGGTGAACTTCCCTTTATGTATGGGCAAGTTTTGAAAGATGAGTTGAAAAATCATTGAAAAAACAAGAAATTATCACAGAAATTATCTGAGCAGATGAGACACTTCTTTAAGAATGAAATGGAGCTGTTTAAATGTTTAGTAGTGGGGGGAAAATATTCCTGTAAAAAGTTCTTGTCAATTGTTAAAATAGCCATTGGAAAAGCAGAAACTATTGTAAATGCTTATTGATAACGGAGCTGACTGATCTTGATTTTAAATTATGACATATTATTGCTGTTTGGTATTTTGGATGGTGGCTCTTCTAATATGGCCACGTAGGGTTTAAGAGAGTCGGGCGGGAGTGGAAAATCCCCAAAGTGGCATATCATTACACGCGCACAAGGGAGCATGAGTCGGGAATAGGACCGGGGGATGAGGGCGGGTGAACAGGCTTGACTGACAGAGGGGTATGAGTTACAAAAGGGAGCATGAGTCGGACGGCGGGGCCCAATCGACATAAACTCGAATGTAATAATATCGAGATCGACCCAGTGATAGCTGCGGCGGGTTGGCGAGAGTAACACGTGTTGGAGCTTCACCAACGAACTAACGGGAGGCCCTGAAACCCTCCGCCTTCGTCAATCACACCGCGGTACAGTACTGGCGAAATTAGGAGCTGTGTTTTCGGATTGACTAACATATTTATGCTCGATATTTAACAACAAACTCTTTTTGGAGTGAAAAAATTAAAGCAGAAAAATTAAACATATTATATTAGTTATATTAGTCCCTAGGGCAATATATGGTTTTAAATAAGCCTCGACTATATATATATATATATATACTGACATGTGAATTTATTATTAAAAATATTTAAAATTTCAATATAAAAAAATAATATAATTTTTTTATTTTTATAATATTTAGATATATAATCATATATAGACATATTATTACAAACTTAGTATTTAGGTTGCAACCTGCCATGCTTATTAGGTCGAACCCTTAAATAAAAAAGATTAATCAATGTTATTAGAGATCACAATAAAGAATCTACGTTTTCAAAACTGATTTATTTAAGCAGGTTGGGACACAATATTATTTAGAAATAATAGGATAAGAAAAAAACAAGAAATAAATGTGTGGAAGGACATTTGGATTGAGTTGAAGTTTTTGGTAAAGAAATATTTATAATTTTCAAATAGGCAGTAAATACGTACAATATATAATAATTATACTTAATAAAAAGCATGTGTAATTTTTTAGGCATTTCGAAGGAACTTTTTAAATTTTTGTATTACATTTACATTTTTAATTTAATATTTTATGGCTTGCTTCTTTTATTTTAATTTTGCTGTTAATTTTAGGGTAATTTTATTTTCATTTCCAACTATTATTGAGTTTACATTTTCTCTTTACACACTATTGAGTCGATTTTATTCACTTTTTGCTTTTTATTAATTCTATTTTCGAATAAAAGGAAAATTATTTATTTTTTTCATATCATTGCACTGCGCATTCCTGTCAAATGTCATTTACTAATACTGAATGCAAATGGTCTTAGACCTCACTAAAATGGTATAATAAATATATATGAATAATATATTTAGGTAAACTCTTAATTATATTATTCAGAATAATAAGGAAGCTTTAATAATAATAATAGATTTCAAAAATAATAATTTGTGTCGAAAGGCAAGCTTTTGAATTGTATCGCAAAAGGAAATGAAGGAAGTACCCTTTCCCATTGGAGGTAACTTGCCTTGGGAGTTCCTTTAAGATGGAAAAAGAACACAATATTGGTTTTAGCTGAAGGGAAAGAATATGGGATGTGAATCTTCTCAAGTTTCCATATTTGTACAGATACTTAAATACATATATGTTGTCTTGTAAAGAATCGAGACGGTATTTTTTAATAGGCTAGCATTTTTTAGCAGTGAACTACGCGCTCTCAGTTATTATATACCTTGTATTACAAGGTAATTTAAAATTAGTGCGAAAAAATCATACAGAATTTTAGACCATAATGTTCGGGGGTCGGGGGAGGACTAATCGAACGCCTCGATAGTTGAAGCTTTAGGCTGAACCAGTCTGGCTTTGCCCATCTATTATTTAGGATGGCTGGGGCTTGGGGTAAACACAAACTTAGTTGAGCCCCACATAGCAGAAGATTAATTCACTAATTTTTCGCTATTTTCAGTTTGGAACTAAAGTTGAGCCAGCCAGAGCAAAATACCAAACCTTTTATTGCTAGAGTGTAAGTCCTCAATGCGCTATGTTTGTTTGTTTAGCAGCAAGTTTTGAAGTTTATTTAGATTGTATATATATAATATAGCTGTTATTTAAATATATTATTATATCTTATTATATTATATTCATAGTCTTTAAAAAAAAAAAGGATAAACATTCAAGGTTGAAGTGTAATTTTTACTTTTGTGATTAACATTAACTAGTTAATTTGTAAACAGGATAAAAAGAATATTGATCGAATGGAAAAACTTTTTAAAATCTGTAGACTGAAGGCAGAGTTAGCTGAACATATATTGATTTCTTTTCCAAAGGATAGTTTTCTTTAACACTAAGATCCAAATCAATGAAGTGACGAACCTGGTTCAGCTACAAAAAGGCTAAATCCAAAACATGAAAGACACAGGTGCAAGGCCGCGAACATAAAAGCTTCCGCTCTTTAAAGTTTCAAGAAAATTGTATAGTTGTTCAGAATAGATGCCAGATAATATGCGGTTGAGCATCCATCAGATAAGACCAAAATTTTACGATTTATGATGGGTTGTCGACCATCCCTTGAAGCATCTTATCGCCTTACAAAGCATAGCTCTTATCACAATTGCCTCTTTCCAGATGAAATGGTTTGATCTAGGAGTTGGAGTTTTCAGGGAAATACCTCTCTCTCTCTCCTCATATTGAAGGTATTATATTAATTATTTTATTATTATTATTATTATTTGTATTTATTATTATTATTATTATTATTATTATTGTGGAGTAGAGATATGTGTGTAATACATTTTCAGAACACAAGAATTTTCATATATATAATATATATATATATATATAATATATATATATATATATATATATATATACATATAATATATAATATATTATATTATATAGTATTATTCATATCTTCTGGCAGTTGTTCCACCACAAGTTAAGAGAAGGAGAAATAAGACCACCTTCGCGCGGTAGAATTGCAGACAATCCATGAAATTATTGTTGGTATCACTACTAATAACGAAAATCTCTGCAGAAATTAGAAACTGAAAAGACAATGAAAATAATGAGATCAATATTTTTCAGCAGGAAGCGAGGAATTTTAATAAGGCAGAGTGCGGGATAAGCCCGAAAAATATGAAAATTTTTGAAAAAAAAAATTACACTACAAACAAATTAATGGATTCCGTTGTACCACACACCGGATAAAAGATTGGATCGAATGGAAAAACTTTTAACAATTCCAAATTGTAAGGTTTGGCAAAAAACAACATCTTTAAAACTTTGAACCATATTATATGATGGATTGCTGTAAAAACATTTTAATAGTTTTCAAAGTCTAAATTAAAAGAGATCAATTTACCTAAGAAATATTTAATAATTTCCAATATGATAGAGAAGGTAATGAGGCATAAACCTAAATCTTTTATCAAATATATACTGAATAATATCAATGGTAGTAAAGGTATAAAATTCAACAAACAGATACTCACCGTTAAGTGACTGTCCTCAAGGAATGGTGCCTTTTCAAAACTTTGTTTACGAAAATAAGATTCACCTTGATATAATAGATATTGCTCTATCTACTCAATTAAAGCGTTTTGATCAACAAAAAAAAATACTTTGCGGATTTACGTTATACAACGTAAGCACGCACAAAAAAAATATATAGTCTTTACTAGGAGTGGTTAACTCCGATATCGATATCAGACCTTACACTCGTTTTAATATCATATATATTTCCATGCCTGGCTCTCAGACAAAGTAACCACCTCCAAAGTAATTCCTTAGGCCAAACTCAGCCTCTTACTATTGGGGTCTTCAACCAAATACTATCGTTTTTATTTCATAAAAAATTCAATTCCAATTACGTCAACTAACAAATGGTCAACTCAAAATTTGTCATATAATTGACAATTAAAGCGTCTGCAAACAAACAAAAATATATATATGAAAAACTAAAACACAAAGCATAAATACTGTCACATACATTTAAAGCTTTTTTTTCAATTTTAAGATACTAGCACCAGATGTCTAACAGTTGGGTACATAGAAAAATGCTTTGAATCAAGGTTTTGTAACTCTACAAATTATAATTACTCAGAAAAATTCATTAAAAATAATTTTCTTGTAAAAATAATTATATGAAAATGTTTAATTTTGATAATTTATTTAGTTAAACATTAAGCGTGTCCTTTAGGTTAATGAAATGTTTTTATGTATATTTTATAATTTTATTTCGCCGCATTTCCAATTGTAAATTATACCATATTGATGTTGAGTAATAAAATCGTGATTACACAATTATGTTCGTTTCCATTATGATGTCATTACCTTCCTTCCAAGTGTAGTTACATTGGTATATACATTTATTAACGTGTGAAACACTCCGAACGGAAGTCTGAAATCAATACAACTTAACCCAAACCTCAAGAAAGGCAGTTTAAAAGATGTTGCTATGCACTAATTTTGTCCGGGAGTTTATTTTTAAATGAAAAAACATTAAAAAAAATATTTAACTTTAAAAATTAATATGGGGAGACAATTCGCAATTTGGTTTCATAAATTACAGCTACGCCAGATTCTTCACGCGGGTATCGCTCTTCAATGTCATAATTTTCAGGTTCTTCTGTCATTTCATTTGGTAATTCTTCATTTTCAAAATTTGAATCTATAGGTATGTTGTGTAAAATGCAGGCCGCTTGTATTATACCTTGAATTCTATGTACATCAGCTTCAATGTATTTCAGCCGTCTAAATCTCCCTTTTAACCAGCAAATACATTCTCTAAAACTCTTCTTGTTTTTGATAGTTTGGTATTGTAATTTATTTGCTTAACATCTAAATTCCCATTATCCTTGTATGGAATCATCATATATGGTTTAAGAGTAAATGCCGAATCCCCAATTATATGATAGGAAAACACGAGGAAATAGAATCTTTTTCCGTTACAATTCCCAATGGGGTGTTAGCAAGAACTCTCTGATCGTGAGCAGATCCAGGAAAACCTGCAAATATATATGTAAATTTTATATTGGAATCGCAAACTGCTAAAAGATTCACACTGTGATTCAATGTTCTGTCAAGATAGCATTTTTGTGATTCTTCTGGAGCTCTTATTCTTATATGGCAAATGCTTCCTATACAACTTGGAAAATGACCTAATTGACGGAAGTCTTCTTCTATCTTTGTAACTTCACTCATTGAAGGCCACTTAATAACATTTTTATAGAAGTCATTTATTGCTGTTATAATGCTATTTACATAAGTGCGACAGCAACTAGGACTAATACCAAACTTTTTTGCTAATTTCAAAATGGATGCTTTGTCTTCCCAAATACCATAATGTCACCATTAGAGCCTTTTCTATATCCACTTTCTCTCTCCCCTTTACATTATAACTCCTAAATGGTTCATGAAGGGATATTTCGTGTAAAATCTTGTCAAATGTGTTGTCTGTAATTCTGCATTCTCTGAAAAATTCAAGGTTCGTGTCTTCATTCTTTAATTCCATATAACCTTCGCACTTTGGGTGAGAATCCCTATGATATATATATATATATATATATATATATATATATATATATATATATATATATATTATATATATATATATATATATATATATATATATATATATATATATATTTGTAAAAACCTAATGTATTTTCACCATGCTGGGATACGATCCTGGACCCTAGCAGATGAGCGTGCAGGTGTTTGACCACTACGCTACGACGAGACAAAAGAAGAATCCGAGAATACTTCTATTGGTCCAGGGCAGAAAGACATTACTGTATTCCTCCCGCTCGAACTCGAACGTAGGGCCAAACAAGGTGCCGCGCATGGTGAATATAATACCAAAAAACCGTGTTATTATGAGTGGCAAGATTATGACATTGATTTGGTGGTCAGCTTGTATTTACAAAATTTGATTGGCAATATTACGTTGATATCTGGTTCCTGTTGGCTGCGTAAAGACCATCATTGCAAGATTGAGACAAAAAGGCTTATTAAACGAAAGATTGGTTGCATCTCCTTCAGTACGAACGGAGCGGCCAGCGCTGCATGGTGGTAATACCAAAACAAAGCCATTATGGCGGCATTGCATGGGTTGGTTACTGCAACAATAGAGCTGTAAAACTTCACGGTTACTTACGCCGGGAACGATCTTGACTCCTAGCATGAGCGTGCAAGTGTTTAACCACTACGCTACGACGAGACAAAAGAAGCTAACCTGAATGTTTCTACCGGGTCCAGGCAGAAAGCACACTACGTATCCCCCGCTCGCAATCGAACGTAGGGCCAAACAGGGTGCCACGCATGGTGAATATAATACCAAAAACCGGGGACCATTTTGTCTCGTCGTAGCGTAGTGGTCAAACACTTGCACGCTCATTTGCTAGGGTCCGTCCAGGATCGTATCCCAGCATGGTGAAAATAAATACATTAGGGGGTTTTTACAAATACAAATTTGTTGCAGGTATTATTATGCAATATTTACTTTTACATAATGGCCCCCGGTTTTTGGTATTATATTCACCATGCGCGGCACCCTGTTTGGCCCTACGTTCGAGTGCGCGCGGGAGGAATACGTAGTAATGCTCTGCCTGGACAGTAGAAATATTCTGGATTCTTCTTTTTGTCTCGTCGTAGCGTAGTGGGGCTCAAACACTTGCGCGCCCTTCTGCTGGTAGGCTTCAGGATCGTATCCCAGCATGGTGAAAATACATTAGGGTTTTTTTTATAAATACAAATTTGTTGCAGGTATTATTATGCAATATTTACTAATATATAATGGCCCCCGGTTTTTGGTATTATATTCACCATGCGCGGCACCCTGTTTGGCCCTACGTTCGAGTGCGCGCGGGAGGAATACGTAGTAATGCTCTGCCTGGACAGTAGAAATATTCTCGGATTCTTCTTTTGTCTCGTCGTAGCGTAGTGGTCAAATACTTGCACGCTCATCTGCTAGGGTCCAGGATCGTATCCCAGCATGGTGAAAATACATTAGGGGGTTTTTACAAATACAAATTTGTTGCAGGTATTATTATTCAATATTTACTTATATATATATATAGATATATATATATATATATATATATATATATATATATATATATATATATATATATATATATATATATATATATATATATATATTGGTGACCTGGACCTACTTTTCCAGTTAGTTAAATATATATATATATATATATATATATATATATATATATATATATATATATATATATATATATATATATATATATATATACAGTAACATGAGAGAAAGTGGAACAATACACTCGTATCATGCACCGTTCTTCTCGTTTTTACTAAGTACTACCTTAAAACACTCAAATATCCACACCTTATAGCTCCCTAGTACGCTCATTCCTCATTTTATTGATTTTGCTGACACCCTTTATGCCTGTCCTTTCAGATTATTCATCTGGACAGACTGCAACTTAATCTATACCTCTTCATCAACACCATAATTTCACCACTGTAAATTAACAACAGTAACAACATACCCCATTCAAGACCTTACATCACTGAAGACACTTTCCTGTAACTCCTAACTTTCCTACTGCACTCAACATTACCCGTTCCCTTTTCGTACAACATATAACCTAGGTATTTAAACTCAGACACGTGTTGTAGCTGTCTACCTTCGGACTTTCCTCCCCTACCACCATAACCTTACTTTTATATACATTTACTTTAAAACCAAACCCCTGACCTTTTACATTTCCACCCAAATATCTCTACTCAACAAATCCCCACCTTTTACATACCCAGCCAAATCTCTCTACCAATCCTCCTAGACTTGCTTCAGATTCACACACAAAACCAAATCATCTGCATACGATAACCAAGGTACATTCTATTCTCTACCATTCTCAATTAAACTAACATCCTTCCTAGCATATCCCTACCTAAAATTCTTTCATCACCACATCAATATGCAAATTAAACGGTATATATATATATATATATATATATATATATATATATATATATATATATATATATATATATATATATATATATATATATATATATATATATATATATATATATATATTACCAAAGAGAGTAAAATACATTATATAAACATACCTTATGAAAGAAAATGCAATAACAGCACTTTGCATTAGAGAGCTGTTTATTGGAGTACTAACCATATTTTGTAAGGTAATCGTAGTGTTTTGAATCCTTTGCCGATACTTCTTTCTCCTGGAAATTAAAACCTCATCATCAGAAATATCGCTACACCATCCAGACGCCATGTTGAAGGTAAACAAAAAACAGCTGATGTAGAAAAACCTTTCAGGTACCGTTCTTTGACGCTAAACGAAAGAAGCCATAAAAGCCAGTCACTGGCAGTCTACAAAGCCATTTCCAGCCAGTGGCCGTCTACAAGGAGCTTTGACTCAAAGATGACGGCTTAAATATATACTATCTATAATATACTGTGGTAGTGATGCCCGATATCTAAAAAATATCGATATATTGACCTATCGATATTTTACTAGAGTGGATGGATTGAAAGCAGAGGGGAAAGAGAAATATAGAAGAAGCAGAGGAAAAGCAATGAAGAGAGTTGTAAATCTAAGAGACCTTATTCAGAAAGGATCTAAAGATTTGAAAAGAAGAAAATGCCTGTAAAATGAAGAACTATTAAATATTTTAATTACAAAAAACTCAATTCCAAAATTTCTATTTAGTTTACGAGCATAAAAAAATATAAAAAAACCAAACAACGTTATTTTTAACAAATTTAAGTGGTGCTGCAAAATTTTAGACCACATCTACCTTTTGACATTTTAAAACGTATTTTTAATAATCAAAAGCAAATTTTAGAATTTTTATTATTTCTGGTCTAGTAAACTGTGTAGTCTTGACGCCTCTCTGATTTTGTTTCTTTCTGATGGCACATCAAGTGATCTGCTCAACATATGGCTGATAGTGAATAATGGAACGACCTCTTAGTAAAATTACGTGAAAACTCTGTAGAAGTAGTAGACCCAATCCTGACCCTTGCCAGAAGAAAACAAAATAAAAACAGAGAAATAAAACCAGAGAAATCTTTGCTAAGTCATGTAGTTAAAACCATAGTGATAATAATTATAATAATAATGGTGATAGTGATAGAATTATTAATTAGTGTTAATATTAATTTTATTGTCAACTGTGTTAGGCTAGTGAAGGTAATATTGTTATTAAGTAGTGCTATTGATGGTATTATTGCTAATAATTTTATATTCATTTTCCTAGAAGAGCAAGCAATAAAACGTACTATAATGTTGTTAGACATACATAAATTGTTCCAAGAAATTTATAATTAATATAGTGAGGCAAAATTATTTTATAAATGTTCTTTTTATTAAAGATTATAAAATAAGGAAAAACCTCACTTTATACATAGACTAAGACCCGTATTTATAAACGGCCCTTTTCTCTACCTTTGGCCAAGTATCCCTTCAGATTCCTCCCTTAACAGAAATTCGAATTTATGAACGCTCCTTAGAATTTTTTGATTTAAGGAACCCTTAACGTCGAAAAATTCTTGGCGAAATTTTTCATTTAGTAAAATTTTTCACTTGAACTTTGTTAAGATTTTGTTTCCCGAGCAGCAGCCATATTGTTTTTTTACTGTACAATTTATCGCTATTATTTTTTACTTATTTCACTTGTTGGCTTTATTATGTAAATGATTTTGTCAATATGTACCTTTCGTGTAAGAAAATACCCAGAAACCACCTAAATAGGCTCTCACACTAAAGATATAGGCAACGTGCAACTACCGACTGGCCCTAACTTTCCATAAGCAGCGGACGATATTTTTATCATCTTATAATTTTGTAGCTAGGCTACGTCCAGCCTACGGCTATGCCGATCAGAGTAACTGGAGCTAATAAATGCGAAGCAACATATCTTCAATACTCGGAGTATTTTTAAAGGCGTTTTATTATTTCATTTTTTTTAAAAATATTTTTAAGCATATAAACTTACACACATAAAATTAATATATATATATATATATATATATATATATATATATATATATATATATATATATATATATATATATATATAGCAGTTATAATATATATATATATAATATATAGTTATATAAATATATATATATATATATATATATATATATATATATATACTTTTTTTTGTTTTAGTTTCATTTACTTTGTGTTCATTGGTTATTGGTCTCTGACGTCATGAAATGTGATGACTTTTTTCCTTAAAACTGTCTTCGAAAGGTAGCCCCCGAATAAAGGAAAAGGTGGTTTATAAATATCAATTTTTAAAAAAAATTCTTATGCAGTGGAGAAATACTTATCTGAGGGTAACCCTACGCAAAGTCGAGTCGTTTTTCAAAGAGCATTCATAAATACGGGTCTAAGGCGCCCATATTTCTAAACAGCCTTTTTCTCTACCTTTTTGCCAACTATCCCTTCAGATTCCTCTGTTAACGGAAATTCGAATTTATGAACGCTCCTAGAGATTTTTTTTGGTTTAAGGAAATCTTGAAGTTACAGAAATATTGGGGAAATTTTTCACATAGGCAAGGTAGCGGCGAATCAACCTTGAACTCTGTTAAGATTTTGTTTCCCGAACGGCAGCTATCTTGTTTTTTTTTATTGTACAATTTGTCACTATTCTTATTTTATTTATTTCATTTGTTGGCATTTATTGTCTTTGGCCTTCTCTTCTTCATTCTAGAACATGTATTCGAGATTGCCTTCATTTAGCTCCGTGAATTTCTTGAGGCGCAGCACAAAGTTGTCCGAGACGTCCTTACAAACAGATCGGGGAATGGCCCTTATCTCCTCCCTTATGGTTTCCTAGAGTTCAGTGATGGTCCTGTGTCTTCCTGCGTACACTCAGCTCTTGAGATAGCCCCAAAGGAAGAAATCTGGGGGACTGGTTGGTGATTGGTATTTATTATTTACTTATTGGTTTAATAATAAAAAAAATCAATTTTAAGAAAATATGCAGATAAGTACAGTGTCAAGTACTTAAAATTTGGATTTGTAGAGTCGCCTTCTACAAAACGTTAACAATGTGCCTTTCATGTCACAAAACTTTAAGTAACGAAGATATGAAGCCATCTTAGTTGCAGTATCATTTAAGATGCACGCTGCAAAAAAAAATAAATAATTAAGGAATTATCATACTTTCAATCACTCCCAAGACCAGTTTATGAAAAGACCAACAGTATCCACTATGTTTTCAATCGATTCAAAGCAAGACGACGATAGCTTACGAGCTTCCTAAAACATATTTTTCCTGATCTTGAAATCTGGAAGGTCTCACACTATTGGCGAAGAAATTAATTTTGCCCTGCATTACTGAAGAGTTACGCATTGTTCTTCACTAATCTCAGTTTGATACATTGAAGACTTCATTGAGTAACAACACTGTTCAAGGTAGAATAGATGAAATGGCTCAACACGTCAAACAATCTCTGTGAAATTTTGCCATCGACTCATTTTTCACTGCAACAGGATGAATTTACATTGCCAGAGAACGAAGCGTTATTGCTAGCGTACGTAAGTTTTGTAAAGGAAGGGAAATTTTTTCAGGATTTTTTGTTTGATAGAACAATGAAAAGCGACAAGAAAGGAGAGTTTATTTTTCACGTTGTGGAGACATTTTTTCATAGAGTCTGTAGCAACAGATGGAGCTCCCGCAATAATAGGATGTCATCGAGGATTCATATCGTACCTGCAGGCTGTTTCAAACTTTATTGCTGTGCATTGTCTGATTCACCGACAGCATTTGGTAGCAAGAAGGACCTTAGCGAAAATCTTCACCAAAGTTTACACTTCATCGTTGCTGCGGTCAATAAAATTAAGTCCAATCTGCTCAATAAGATATTCACGAACCTGTGCGAAGAAAATGATGAAGACTACAATAATTTGTTGATGCATACGGAAGTTCGCTGGCAATCCATAGGCTCTTACCTAGAAAGATTTTACTCTTTAATTCTGTGTGGGAATTTCTTACAACAAAAGAACCAGCGTTAAGAACAAATTTGTTAAACTCAAAAGCAAACATTGACTATATGACAGATTTATCAGAAAAATTCAACGAAATTAACTTAGTTCCAAGGAGATAAATGAAATCTCATTAAAACAGAAACATATTTATATATATATATATATATATATATATATATATATATATATATATATATATATAAACTCATTATATATACAAATATATATATATATATATATATATATATATATATATATATATATATATATAGTTATATATATATATATATATATATATATATATATATATATATATATATATATATATATATATATATATATATATATATATATATATATATATATATGGCTAAGCTCATAATGTACAACCAAAATGGACGGGCGGTCATGGTCAGAACTTTCATAATTTCCAAAATTATCAACCAACGACTACACCAATAAAGACCTCATTTCATATTGCGAACATTTCGAGGCCCTTCACAAAGATTTAATATCCAAAATTGGATCTTGGACTCCTATTCATCTAAAGAAGAAACTGACGTCAGCTTGCAAGAGCAACATATTGTACAAAATTTGTATTTGAATATTCATTATTTATTATGTAAATGATTTTTTCAATATGTACTTTTCGTGTAAGAAAATACCCAGAAACCACCTAAAAAGGCTCTCACACTAAATATATAGGCAACGTGCAACTACCGACTGGCCCTAACTTTCCATAAGCAGCGGACGATATTTTTATCATCTTATAATTTTGTAGCTAGGCTACGTTCAGCCTACGGCTATGCCGATCAGAGTAACTGGAACTAATAAATGCGAAGCAACATATCTTCAATACTCGAAGTATTTTTAAAGGCGTTTTATTATTTCATTATTTTTTTTTATTTTTTTATATTTTTAAAAATATAAATATACATATAAAATTATATATATATATATATTATATATATATATATATATATATATATATATATATATATATATATATATATATATATATATATATATATATATATATATATAGTAAATATATATATATATATATATATATATATAGTATATATATATATATATATATATATATATATATATATGTATATATATATATATATATATACATATATATACATATGGTCAGCAAAGCTATGTGGCATGTAATCAAAAAACTATGGAACATAATATCTAGGAATGAATATCGTTTTATTAATCAGAAGACATTTTTAAAAAAGAAACAAAAAAAATTAAAAATAACCTCTTTAAAAAATTAAAATTGTTAAAATTGATGAAGCAATTTACAGTTTTTTGATAATTCGAATATGGCTTACTCCTGAGTGAGACGGAAAGTTGCCAAATGTTGAATTTTTTCTTTTTCACTAAAGAATATCCCACGGGCAAACAAGACGACAGAGAGTCGGGGTTTCGGCCTACCGGGGACGACGGGGGGACTTCGTCCCCCCTCTTCCCCTCCGTCGGCTCGAACCCCCGCGAAGGATATAAAAAGAAAAATAATATTTTCTCCAATTATATTATAAAGCGACATTTGGCAACTTTTTCTCCCGAGACCCCGAGACTGCAGCTTTCAAGGTCTTTCAAGTCAATCAGAGCCTGCACTTTTTATTAATATTAATATGGAGTTATTAATAAATATTAGAATAAATTAATTTTTTTTTTTAATTTCTGCGGTAAAATAGTCCCCTGATTAATAAAATGATATTTATTTTCGTGTATATGTTATAGTTTTCTAGTTACATGCCCGAACTTCTCCTCTGTATGCTACCTATATATATATATATATATATATATATATATATATATATATATATATATATATATATATATATATATATATATATATATATATATATATATATATATATATACTCAGTGCAGAGAAACCAGTTAAGATGGTTTGGACATGTGAAAGAATGAGAGAAGGGAGAGAAATTAAGAGATGATGGATTGGAGACCAGAAGGGAGGAGACCAGCTAAAAGACCGAGTAAGAGATGGATGGATGGATTCGGTGGCGGAAGCTGTACAACGTAGAGGCAAGACAATAGAGGAAGTAGAGGAGGAAAGAATATTTGAGAAGATTCTTGGAGGAGTGACACCTGCCAGGCCTACCCTAACAGGATGGATGATATATATATATATATATATATATATATATATATATATATATATATATATATATATACACATATAGATATATGCAATATAAATATATATAGCAGCAGAACCGAGTGAGAGCATATATATATATATATATATATATATATAACCGACAATTATAGTGGCCGAATGAAAAATACATCACCTAGGGGGCAATGGGTCCTGTATATAAATGCTTTTTCTCTAATATAATAGCTCAAAATTAAATGTTTTTTCGTGTTATGAGCAAGCTTAAATGAATAATACTATATAAATAATAAACGTAACATTTTCTCCACGCATTTCAGTTATAATAATAATAATAATAATAATAATAATAATAATAATAATAATAATAATAATAATAATAATAATAATAATAAAAACGGAGATAAACCGCCACCTAATAATGAAAAAAGTATTTTAAAAAAGCTCTTAACTGTCTGTGCTACCGAAACCCCTTTTAATTTTAATAATGAAACCTTTATACAAAAAGCTGGTGTTTCGATGGGATCCCCATTAGGCTCAACGCTCGCCGATTTCTACGTCTCAAATTGAAAACCAAAATAACACATTTTATCCGAAGAGATACTTAAGATATGTCGATGACACCTTTGTCATATTTGAAA
>JABUQX010069706.1:5000-17500 GCA_015478945.1 Trachelipus rathkii | reverse complement strand
GGAGATAAGACAGAACCCTGAAGGAACACCACTATGGACAGAAAGAAGAAGTCGCCCCATCAACAACAGCCGATATTGAGCGATTTGAAAGAAAGCTAGATATAAGTAAGCAAAAGCAGGAGGAAACCCAGGAGGGGAGCTTGAGAGCAGTGAGACGCGTGCCATACCTCGGTCAAATGTTTTTGATATGTCAAGCGCCACCACCCAAGTCTCCCCGTAGTTCTAAGAGCGAAACCACAAATCGGTTTGATAGGAATGTGAACGCCAGTAGACTTCGTGCAGCGAGATCCGTACTGGCGATTGGAGTGAGTTTCCAGATGATCTAAGAAGTGAGTTGAGGAGGGTTTCAAAGATCTTAGATAGAATACAAGTGAGAGCTACAGGGCGATAGTTAGAAGGATCAGAGCGGCTTCCTTTTTTCGGAATAGGTTGGATATGTGAGAGCTTCCAACACTGAGGGAGGGAAAGTGCTAGTATTGAGACATAGAGAATATAGTTGAGCTAGGGGCCGAAGAGATTAGCTCTTTCAGTTGGCAAATTAGCAACACAATGATCAGATCAAATAAGAGGAGGAAAGGGCAGTTTACAGAAGTTGCTAGAGATGAAAGATTTTTCAGTAGGAGAACCAAGGAGGTTAGCGCACTTTCCTTTGATGAAAGCCAGCTTTGCTCATCGAAGAGTATCCCTGCAACGATTTCTAGCTGAATGAAAATAATGAGAGGATAGGAGAACGAGAATTTTTCCACACTCGATAGCACTGTCTCTAGCCTGAACAGCCGAGAATAAGCAACGACTGAACCATGGGATTAAGGAGAAAGAAAGATTTGTTTTAGAAGGAATGAATGAGGAAAAAAAGAAAATTGATCTGAAGAAGGAATGAACCTGCTCATCCCATCAACGATTACAGCCCTCCTTATCTTTTAAATCTTTATACATCCATCATTAATCCTTATTGAGGTAGCCAATTTGCTATCATCTGCAAACTTGGAAACCTTACATTTAAGTCCCTGGTCTAAATATTTTATACATGCATGAGGAACAGCCACTTGACCTAAGAAATCGTTACGGACCACAAACATGTCTCCTCATTTCCATTAATAAATACTTACATTTTTATTACTAACTATTATTATTATTATTATTATTATTATTATTATTATTATTATTATTATTATTATTATTATTATTATTATTATTATTATTAATATTATTATTATTATTATTATTATTATTATTATTATTATTATTATTATTATTATTATTATTATTATTATTATTATTATTATTATTATTATTATTGAGACTTAAGGAATCAAAAATTTTGATCGCTAAAATATTTTCGGGAGGTTGAACCCCCTGACCCTCCTGTCTACAGCCTTATATATATATATATATATATATATATATATATATATATATATATATTATATATATATATATATATATATATATATATGTATATATATATATATATATATATATATGTTATATATATATATATATATATATATATATATATATAAACTTTATATATATATATATATATATATATATATATATATATATATATATATATATATATATATATATATATATATATATATATATATATATATATATATATAGAGAGAGTGAGAGAGAGAGAAATTTCGTAAAAATAGTTTTTTTCAATTAATCGTCATCGTCATCGTCATCGTCATCGTCATCGTCATCGGCGAAATTTGCTCTAATCGTCATCGTCATCGTCATCGGCAAAAATTTCATAATCGTCCCATCACTAATATATATATATATATATATATATATATATATATATATATATATATATATATATATATATGTATTCAGTTCACAACTATTATTTTTATATATATATATATATATATATATATATATATATATATATATATATATATATATATATATATATATATCGAACGAACGATGTAATCGATTTTTTTTCGATTATTTCAAGGCAATAGTGCGTCAAAGTTGCCAATAAGTTTTTTTTAACTAAAGGAATACCCAAGATTAAATCGCAAAGATGGAAAGAGTCAGGGACTCTCGGCCTCGAGCCCTTTAAAAAAATTAACAAAAAATTAAAAATTAACATGATAAAAAAAAGCAACGTGATAACTCTAGCGCTCCTTATAGTGGAGTTTGAGCTAACACGTGACACTGTAGGGTTGCACGAGTAGCGTTCGGCGATTGTCGATATCATGTCTTTTTATGTAACTTCCTTTTAAAGGAGTAGTGCCGAAAATAAAATTGAACACTTTATATTGTCAAGTTCATATGCCTGTTTTGTGGCTGAAATATTTCTGCGAAAATGTCAGATAAATTTAATTTATTAATTTATTATTACTATAGTTTATTAAATATAATTTAATACTACGAATGGGTTTTACCCATATTGATTACATGGATTCGAATATTTTTATTTGGTAAGAATTTTGCAACAATGCTACTTTCTCAATATAACGGTATTAGTATTAACTAATATTAACAATTTCTCCTAGTATGTGAGTAATGAAAGTCAAAAGAATGCTTTACTTAAATCAGTGATTCCCAAGGTGGGGCGTGTTCCCCACCGGTGGGGCATGTGTTGGACGTGCACCCTTCGACTATCACCATACCGGCAGACGAAGGTAGCAATTCGAGAATGAGTTACTAACAATTAATAATTTTCTATGAGTGTGTGATTTTGGGCGCGTGTTAATACATATGGTGTATATACAGTATGTATACATAAAAATATTTGTATGTATGTAGATGTGTAATTAGTGCACAAGGTGTTTCCCGTCTCCCCACACTCGTTTTCTCGGCCAATTAGCGTTTAATATTAAAACGTTTGCCAACCTCGAGCTGGAGGGCATCTTGTTTTACAGCTCACCGCAATAGGTTCAGCTTAAGTGCGATCCGTCAATTTTCCAGTTTTTGACCAGTTTCATTGGCTAAAAAAATGCGAGGTGACTGATGATGCGGTACTTGTCATTTTGGATCATCTGAAAATATTTGCCTCTGATTCGAAAGAAAGATTTTCTGATTTAGAACAAATTAATTTTCCAACATGGGTGATGCAGTCAATGCTAGTGGATATACCCGACTTTTTGATGCAGTACCAAGAAGGACTCGCGGAAATTCAAAATGATGAGTCGGTTAAAACTTTATTTAATATAAAAGGAGTAAAGTCGTAGCCTTATGAAGAAACAGTTACCAAATACTCAAATATAACCAACTTTGTAAGGAAATTGTTGTTACCCTTTCCATCTTCATATTTAGCTGAATGTGGCTTTGGTGCCGTGAATTATATGTTATTGAAAAAAATAAATCGACTGAATAATCACTACACGAGGAGACGAGACTTAAGCTAACTTAATTTGTACCTCATATAAAATCTCACTGTAGTAGGCTTCCCACACAAGGATCTCACTAACAGACATTTTGAGGCGAGCTCAAATTTTATTTTTCATATCATTATGTCAATAATTAAAATGGTCAAAGTATGACAGAATAAGCTTTCATTCAAATATTTTATATTTCTGCATTTCAGTTCTTTATTATATATATTTGGAAACTTTATTTATTTAACTGTCCTTTGTTTTTTATTTTTCTCTTTTATGGAAGCATATTCTTTGGAAGCTTTTTTAGAGACCAGGTTAATGGTCCTTAAAGCTTCCCTCACGTGGATACCAATAAAATTTTGAATTTTGAATAACAGAAATTAAATATCACAGGGGGCATCAGGATTTTAGAAATGTCTAGGTGGGGCATATATATATATATATATATATATATATATATTGTTATAGTATATATATATATATATATATATATATATATATATATATATATATATATATATATATATATTAATGTGACCAGATTTCTTTTAGTTAAAATCGGGACACACACACACACTATATATATATATATATATATATATATATTATTTAGTTAGTATTTAAAGATAGAAATATAAATATATATAAAAAGTATATATATATATATATATATATATATATATATATATATATATATATATATATATATATATATATATATATATATATATATATATGTTAAATTTAACAATTTCTTTCCTAGTTTAATTATATATATATATATTATATATATGTTTTATATATAAGAGTTAATATATATATATATATATATATATATATATATATATATATATATATATATATATATATATATATATATATATATATATATATATATATTTATTTTAATTTTCTTTTACAGTATTTTCTATATATAAAATTCTTTCTTCCAGTGCTCCTGGAGACGATTTTAATTAAAATTGTAGAACTCCTACATGTCTGGATAAAGATTTATTTTGGTAGTAAGAATTCCTTTCAGAGTTTGTGGTTTGAGTTGGGTTTTTTTCAAGTCCAGATCTTATTTATATGAGAAAACGTTCAGTGGAGGCATTTGTTCCAGGAAGACAAAGGATATATTGAACTAATGCCGACAAATGTGGATGAGAAATATTACGATTCTTAAGGAAAGTAAATACTTCCACCAACCGTTTGTCTGTTACTAGATTCGAAGCATTCCATTCGTCTACGTTCTCGCCTATATACTTGGTCGAGCACGTAAACTCGTCAAACAAATCTGAATCTTTCTTGGGTTCATAAACCTCTTTTTTTTCTGACGCAAAATCCATTGTTTTTTCAATTTGTGACCAACTTGGGGTTTTCTTTACGAAATCCAATCCATAAATTCGAAATCTGAAAATGTAACTGACCACTGATCCAAGTACTTCAAACAAGTATCATAAAAAATCCACAGCTATTTTCTTTACGGTCTTTACCTCAGAAGAATTTACTCCCTCGTCTTCATCAAGCTTGCTAAGTAGCCCTCAAACCGAATGTGGTAAAAACACATGGTCTTTTCTCGACTGTAATGTTTCCTTCATATTGGATATTTCCTTAGTAATAAAGCCACGGCTGAAATATTGTTCCTCTCACCTTTCATAACAACTTTGTGAAAAGAAGCTGCCTGAGAATGAAGGAAATGAAGCCATATTTCAGCAAAGAGTCTTTCAAAAAACATTTTCCAAATCTCTGAATATTTGTTCTGACTGTCAAAGTATGATTTCAGTCCAGGAAAGAGTTTCAAGACTCTTTCGATTTCCTGGCATTAAAGCAAGCCATCTTGTTTTGCTGTATCCAAGGAGTTGTTTATACTCAATATCGACAAAATTGCAAAATTCCTTAAGCTCTTCTACTCGAACGGTATAAAATGTAAAAATACGAATATATTGTTGCAATTACAGCTTCAACATCAACAGGGAGGCAATCGCTACCACATTGTACCGCGTTATGCAGAAAATGAGCGAAACATCATATTCCAATTAACTCTCTGCCCATGAATGTATTCAGCTTTCTAAAAATATTATTTACACCTTTTCTTGCATGGCCCCCAAAATTACAATTTGTGTTATCACCACAAAAACCAACTACTTTTTTGTGTAAATTATAATTTTTAATTAAATCTATTAAATAATTTACGACTATGTCAGAGGTCTCTGAAAGGAAGATTGAAGGTCAAGGAGTTTACCTGAACAAATACTTAAGGCTGGAAGAAACGAACCATAACGGGAAACAGTTTAATGTATCCATGGTTGCTCGCATCGGTTAAAAATGCTACACAGTGAACATCTATTCTTTGTCGTGCCATCAGGTTCAACAAAGTACGGAGCAAAACATTAAACAGAACAAATCAGCAATTTATGTCTGGGGGGTCACAAATTTTAGTCTTCGTGCACACCCAAAATCTATTTGCGCAACTGTAAAGATCCAAAAATATATTAATTTTATTACAATATATATATATATATATATATATATATATATATATATATATATATATATATATATATATATATATATATATATATATATATTAGAGTGGTTCAGAAGTACTAAGTAAAAAATTCAACTTTCGAAAATTATTTATGCGCATTAATATTATTGTTCCTCTTGATGAAAAAACATTTAATGCAAAATTTCAAACGAATCAGATAATATTTAGAACTCCATCAATGGGGTTGAAGTTTTAGTAAACTTAGGTGTCCTTTGCGCCACCCTAATATATATATATATATATATATATATATATATATATATATATATATATATATATATATATATATATATATATAGCATTGTATATATATATATATATATATATATATATATATATATATATATATATATATATATATATATATATATATATACTGATTCTAGGTTCTCTTTTCAGGTAAAAAAACACAATCATGTCTGAAACACGCACTAAAACTGCTATTCACCTCATCGGCAATCCATTAGAAGATTTTGGTGTAAGAATGCTACCAACCAGTCTAGAGGTCCTAAAAGTTTTTTATAATTATCGCAAGAAGGAAAATATGTCTCAGAAAGATGCTTTGAAAACTGTCGTGCAGAAACTTTGTGATATTTGGAAAAGAGCTGGGATTCCAGTTAGATTGGAGAGATATTATCAGGAAGATGAATTCATTACTGGAAAATTACACAAAAGTATGCGTTAATAAGAAACGTGGAGGTTCTGCCCAGAATGTCAGAGGTTGCTTTTGTGGAGTCAATCAATGTTCTCTTTGATATCGCACGTCATGATGCTTTAGATTTGATAAAAATTGAAGAGGATAAATTGTTTTTGATCGACCAAAGGTCGGAACGAATGTGCGCTATGGGCGGTGTAGACAAAAATTTAGTTATGAAGGAACAAAGAAAAGCATCGAGAGCCTCGAAAGAAGATGAACGATTTCATAGAGAAGAAATAAGAAAACGTAAGGCGACAGGGGTAGCACAGCTATCAAGTTATTCGGATGAAGAAGAACACAATCCAATTGATGACTCCAATAATGATCCTGAAATTCGTTTTAATGTTACAAATACATCGAGTCCATCAACGTCAAAAGGTACGGAGAAGAGCGCAAAAACGAGCTTTTCGCATGCAATTAGTGAAAATCTTGCCTCAACCTTGGATCGGACTAACATTAGCAACAGGAAAGCTGCATATGTTCTGTCTGCGGTCGCACAAACTTACGATATCTCTGAAGCAGAAAAGTTCCCTCTTTCCGTGAGCAGCATTCGAAGAGCGAGGGAGCAGTATCGTTACTAACATGCCTCAAACACGAAAGACGCATTCTCGTGTGAGGGTCCTTTAGTTATTCATTTTGATGGAAAACTACTTCCGAATATTTCTGGTGGCAATTTTAGTCTCAGGTGACAAGATAGAAAAACTTCTAGGAATTCCGAAAGTTGACCAAGGAAGAGGAGGGAAAGTTGCAGAAGTTGTTTTGGAGGCAATTCATGATCAAATCGTGGGAATGTCACTTGATACAACAGCCGCTAATACAGGGCAGAATAATGGAGCTTGCGTTCTACTTGAACAAAAACTTCAGAAAGATTTGCTTTGGCTACCATGTAGACACCATATATTTGAAATTTTATGTGGGGATATTTTCAACGAATTATTTGGCGTAATGTCCGGCCCAAACGTAAAGATATTTGGTAGATTTAAGGATTTTTGGCCAAAGATTGATCAGAGCAAATACGAACCATGTAATGACAGCCGACTGCAAGGAGAGTTACATGAACTCATGGATGATGCAACAAGCTTTGTAAGTTTTATGTTAACACGAAAATCAGAAAATATATTCAGAGAAGACTATCGAGAGTTACTGGAGCTCACTCTGATTTTCCTAGGAAAAGTTCCTCCACGTGGTATTAAATTTCGATGTCCCGGAGCTATTCACCATGCGCGGTGGATGTCCAAATTGCTATACGTTCTCAAGATTTATCTTTTTAGAAAACAGTTTAAGCTCACAAATTTTGAGAACAAATCCTGCCTTGAATTCGGTTTATTTGTTGTTCTGATATACGTGAAAGCCTGGATATCATGCCCGAATGCATGTGATGCTTCTATTAATGACCTCAATCTAATCCAAGCTCTTTCTAACTACAGTGAGACTTCTAATATTATTTCAAAAAAGGCAATTGCGGCAATAAGTCGTCATTTGTGGTACTTGGGACAAGAACTGGCTCCACTTGGTCTTTTTTCAGATTTAGTATCTGTAGAAACAAAGCGTCGAATGGCGGAGCGGTTGCAAGAACAATTAGAACATGTATCTTGAATAAGAGAAGGCAGATCGTTCAGATACACCGGGACAAGAGACCTGACAAACAAAACACTTGCTATTTTATCGGATCTGCTTCCCCTTTCTTTTTTGAAGTCATGAAGTTAGATACTTCGTTCTTGGTCGAAAATGTGGATTCGTGGAAGAATATTAAGTCTTTCGAGGAAGCAAGAAAGGCAGTAATGGCTCTTAAAGTTGTCAACGACAGTGCCGAACGAGGAATCGCCCTTGCTTCCACTTTCAATTCTTCAATAACTAAACTGGAAGATCAGAAACAATACCTCTATCAATTTGTAGAACATCACCGGAAACAATTTCCAAACACCAAAAAATCCACACTTTTTGCAACTAAAAACCGAGCGGACTAAAAAAATAACGAAAATTTGTAATTTTCAATTTAGTGAATTTAA
The DNA here is from genome assembly GCA_015478945.1 of Trachelipus rathkii. Lineage (NCBI taxonomy): Eukaryota > Metazoa > Arthropoda > Malacostraca > Isopoda > Trachelipodidae > Trachelipus > Trachelipus rathkii. Next base: position 8,902 of record JABUQX010069706.1, on the reverse strand, counting down.
TTTAATTTAGTGAAAGGAAATATTTACAAAGGATATATCATTTTAATATTTACTTTATTTAACTTGTGTATTTTTCATAAATCCAAAGGAGAAACAAAAGTGTAACTGGGTATTTATGTAAATTGTTGCATACCAGGATCAATATCTTTAATAAACCATATGTACACCTACTTAAATTTATGTATTAAATAAATTTTAAATTTATATTTTTGTTTAAATTATCCTCGTCTTTGGTTCCTTAAAATAAAGGTGTCATTGAAGCTGAGATAAAATCCGAAAATCAACTTTTTAAAACTTTGTATTAGAGGTAAATTTAGTGTAAGGATTCAAGTCACCATATATCTCTCTTCTTCTATGACACTCACAGAGATCATTTTAGAACCATTTTAAAGCTTTCCAGAAGTTCTATAACTATTATTCAAATCATTTTAAACTGAGAGGTTAAATGAAAATTATATCCCGAGTCAAAAGTCACAAAATCAATTTAAATTGGTGGAAATGTCCATGTATGGTAAAATTTCAACCTCAATGATGGAGTTGTAAATATTATCATATCCGTTTGAAATTTCTTGTGCGATGTTTTTTCATCAAATGGAACAATAAAATTAATGCGCACCTACACATATTTAGACGTGTGAATATTTTGAACCACACAAATATATATATATATATAGTTATATATATATAAGATATATATATATATATATATATATATATATATATATATATATATATATATATATATATATATATATAGATTCTCTTACTATTATAATTATTTGAAAAGGGAAAATAGCGGGATCTCTCTGGAAAAAGCGGGACTTCTCAGAAAAAAGCGGGACATTTTTTTATTTTAAAGAAGCGGGACAGGGTCGAAAAAAGCGGGACTGTCCCGCCTAAAAGCGGGACTATGGTCACTTTAATATATATATATATATATATATATATATATATATATATATATATATATATATATATATATATATATATATATATATATATATATATATATATATATATATATATATATAGCACTTTACCAGTTAAAAGGATGTTATGCAAAAATGATAGCTATGGAACTATCGCTGAACCCTAATCGTCTAACCATACACTGTGACGTAAACTTAAAACCTCCAATAGAAGTAGAAAGCTGCTACACAAGTTGCTTTTTTGGTATCATGTTAATTTTGTTTTCATTTTTTTTATTCATTTTTATTATGGGGTTTGAGTCAGATGGCCAGAGGGGGACGAAGTCCCCTCCCTGTCGTCCCCGCTGAGGCCGAGAGACCTCCTGACTCTTTGACATCTTGGCGATTTAATCTTGGGTATTCCTTTATCTTATAAAAATAGATAGAGCGTTCTAGCAACCTTGTAGCTCTATATTTCCTTGAAATAATCGAAAAAATCGATTACATCGCTCGTCTGATATATATCGTTAACATCCTTTTAAAGGAAAAGTTCCTATATATATATATATTATATATATATATATATATATATATATATATATATATATATTAGTTATATATATATATATATATATATATATATATATAAGGTTATATATATATATATGGTAATTATCTAGTATTGGTAAGTCCAGTTCACGTACATAGTATATTAAATTATAAACATTTCATTTACAAAATGGTTTTAAAAATTATTTCCATTTTTTACGCATTTGAGTTTATTTTGTTAATATTTTCACTAAAATATTAATATTAGTAACGCTCTGAAAACCATAACAATTCCGTTCGTGTAGGGATAATGAATCACTGTTGAAATGCGGGTTTCAGATTATCGATACATCGATATCGATATTATTTTTTGTAATCGATTTCACCAATTTTTAGGAGGAACTGATATTGTAGACATAGTGTACGTGCAGTATCAAAGAAATAAAAATTTGTAAACAATATTTGTGCGTAATATACCAATAAAAAAAAAGTACGAATTAATATCACACAAATACGAAATTTACATATATATATATATATATATATATATATATATATATATATAGTTATATATATATATATGTTATATATATATATATATATATATATATATATATATATATATATATATATCCTACAAGCCTAGTAGCTGGATGTAAGGATACAAAAAGAAAGAAATATATATCTATATTACATATATATATATATATATATATATATATATATATATATATATATATTATATATATATATATATATATATATATATATATATAGTTATAGCATGCCTATATCACGGTTCAGGGCTCGAGTTGCAATAGATGGGGGAACGCCACTGGCGGAGGAAACCCCCGCGACACCCAAATGTAGCAGCGGGGTTCCGGAGACTTCGAGGGGGAATATCCACTTTCGTTCCCGGAAAGGCCGAGTTGTATGGGGTACCTGGGGTACCCATTAGTTTTTAAAAAATAATTTTAAACTAATGGGTACCCTAAAGGTAGACCGCCCCCGATAGCAGGGAGTCGGGGTCTTGTCTTCCGGGAACGAAAGGGTAAGACCATTTCCCCCTTCCGGAGGGTCTCCGAACCCCCGCTCTTTGGTATTTGCGTGTCGCGGGGGTTCCTCGGTGTGGAAAACGTCCCCCCATCTGTTCCCTGTCGGCTCGAGCCCCCTAATGGGCCGTGTGATATAGATATATATATAGTTGTTATATATATATATATATATATTATATATATATATATATATATATATATATATATATATATATATATATATGTATAATTCAACGTCTCATGAAATCGCACGAGTTTGATCAGACACTGACTCACGCAGCTTGTAAAAGTACTATAAATTTTCAAATTCTTCAAGATAAATTCTATACATGCATAGCTCTAAATTTGTATATATATATATATATATATATATATATATATATATATATATTTATATATATATATATATATATATATATATATACGGTATATATATATATATATATATATATTATAAAAAGTATTATAAGAAAATATTTTATTATTACTTTATTGGCTTTATTTTTGCTATTATTTATTATTACAAAAATCTTCGCAATTTTTTTTTTTTTTTAATACATGTAAACGTAATTCAGCCGAACAATCGAATTGCTGATAATCGTTCAAAATTATCGATTATCGAAAAATTTAATGCAATCGATATATAAAAAATCGAAACAAAGCATCGATAGCGATATCCCTAAAATAACGAGAAAATTAGCCGCTTAAAATTTTCGGAACGTTATTTTTTATATTTTTCTTAAAATATATGCATACACTGAAAATCCGTAAAAAAACTAAATAATTTTTTAAAACCATTTTTGTAAAATGAAATGTTTATAATTTTAATATACTATGTACGTAAACTGACTTTTACTAATACTAGATACCATTTGCTATATATATATAGCATATGGAGGTAGTATAGTTATATATATATATATATATATATATATATATATATATATATATATATATATATATATATATATATATATATATATCAACACTAGTGCGGGTAATTAGACAGTTCTGTAACGTTTTTTTCCTAACCCAATAGTGTATTAAATATTGACAATCAAAATGCTCAAGTACTTCAACATTGCAACACGTTGTTACTAAGCCACCAGCAAGTCGATATAAAATCTGATATTTAATGACTACCATATTTTATCACAGGTATGCTTTTCACAAAGAAATTAAGTTAATATAAACGAGGAATCTACCATGTATGTTAAATTATACTAACATCACAGATAATTTATATATATAATATATTATATTAAAACACTATGCTAACATACTCGGCAAACTCTCCAAAGCCTAAATACCCTAATATGAAGAGAGAAAGCCTAGCTTTGCTAAGCAGCAAGTGTACGACAACTTAATTTCGAAACTGAGTTTAAAGAAA